>JAYKAV010003199.1:2613743-2626000 GCA_035582835.1 Phoebastria nigripes
CAACCCAAAAAACCCTCCAAACCTCTTTAGTTATATGATACTTGTGTAGCTCTAAATATAAAACCACTTGTGCTAAGAAATTTCCTTGTACTTGTTTTGGAAGGTCGTCTGCTGCATAATGCCTTTTTCAAGAGTACAATGTGTTTTGCCCTCCATCTTTTTGTAAGGAGAGGAGAAAAAAACCGATAGTTTTATAACTGCAAGGAAACCAGAATTTATCCTCAACCTTCTTCACAACATGGGATCAGAAATCACTCAAGCACAGATTAGCTGAAAAGGAATAAATTAAAGCTAAATTGCTCCGCATAGACTAATAAATAAAATAAATGGCCGTCATCCCAGATGAAATACTCAGATAAGTATTTCGAAAATCGCATCTACTTGGCATTTGCCGCTGTGCTGCAGCTCCAAAGGAGATTCATTAGGTTGAAAACAATGCTTAGTACCTCTTTAACTTTTTATTCTCATGATCATAGATTGATCACGTTCAAAATGCAGAATTTCTCTTTCCTGAGATGTGTTGGTGTTGTCCCTAGTCAGGAACAAAAGTTGGTTTTTTGTAAAGGGAAAGCTGAAAATTTTGGTTTTACAAATGCCTGACTGAGTTTCATAGTGTTTTCTCAGAGCTGTAATTTAGCTGTGCTTTTGATGTCCACCTCTATACTATTGTTCAAGACTTTCTGAGCAAACTACGTTTGTCATTGGTCTTGTAAGAGGCAACACCTATAGAAAATATTTCCTTCATGAATATATTCTCATGAAAATTAGTTGGCAAGAGAAAATTCCTGCAGAAATTGCCATTTGAGTAAAAGCAAGTAAACAAATGGGAAAACAACTATTTCTCTCAGCCATCTGTACAGACCACTATAAATAACACGGCTACCAATTTGCTACACATAGCAGGCTGTGTGTTAAAATTCAGAGGCGTGGTTTTTGGTTAAGTAAATAAGTTGAAGTTGTTGTTGTTGTTGTGCCTACAGTTACTTGTATATGGATTTTTATCTGGAAATCCCATAATAGTCTTAGCTACTGTCTGCATTAATTGTTCCAAAAGAAAAACAAAAGCCCACAAGCTTTTTCTTCACTCTGAAAATTTGCGCTGCCTGACACAAAACAGCATCCACCTCCAGAAGGTGAAAACTCTCTGGGTGTGCTAGCAGGGGRTGCTGAAAAGCAGACGAACTGGGATAAGCCGTGCTCCCCTGAAACTCGGTGGAAAATCTTTTGAAATAAGTAGGGAATAAGCCTATAAGCAATAGGGTTAAMTTTAGTTCAGTACCTGCTTTCAGTAATTACCAGTGAGCTGTGGACAAGATTAATGGAGGGGGTATAATCTTACAGAATTAGGATGAAAATACTCAAGTGAAGATACCTTATTATTATTATTTTTATTTATTTATTTAATATTATTATTATTTTGATAGAAACTGAAATAAGAATTGCTATTTTATTTGTCAAATATATTTTCTTTGTAGGAAGTCAAATAATTTGCAAGAGCTAATCATTTTAAGTGCCTAGACTTAACAATCTGATCAGATAAGCTATAAAAAATGCAGATAGATCAGAAGGAATATATGTCCTCAACTCCAGGTGGTGAAAATAATTTCTTTCTTAGATGGCCCATCTAAGTACATACTGGCTATTCCTCTTCTAGGCTATTCTTGTCTCCTATTTGTTTAGCTGAGTAATATGCAATTTTTTATAAATTCAGTTTAGTTACGTGAATTCAATGGGATGTGTGAGTGGGACATRTAGGTGCCTCTCATCCAGGGGCGTATCTTTCCAGTGTCAAATAYTCTACAAGCAAATTCATTTTTAGAGTAAACAGTTTACAAAGGGCTGATAGATCTATGCATTATCTTAAATCTACGCTGAAGAAATAGAAAATAAAATGAATAGACACTCAATATGAATACACTACAGAAAAACTCAAGATTAAACTAAATACTCTTTTTTTCCCCCTAAGTCATTCCTCAAGGAGGTTAAGTGAACGACTTCTATTTGTTGAACTTCCTGTACAGTATGTTCTCCRTGCAATTCTGACAGTGGTTTCACATCACTGATATAAAACTGGTTTTCCCCTCCAAATCTGTGTCCAGTTTAGCTACTGTGCAGTATATTACCCAGACCTTGCAATGGCAGGTCACAGTGAAGTTCCTCTGAAAACAATATTCTGCTGCCTGACTTTTTGCCTGCTAAAGTTGCTTATTGGGCCAAGTCACTTATCTGGAAATCTTTTATGCTAGCAAGGCCTTTACGATGTCACAAGAATTCAAAATTTTCTTTCCTTTCTCAAATCTTTAACTGTTTCTCCTCCTTTCTTTTTTTATYGTTTCAGTCTATAACTTCAGTTTATTTGCTTTCAAATTACAGCAATGCTTTCCTGTGTGAAGTTAGATCATTCCTAAAAGAAGTAATTCCTGACCTTATTAAAAAAACAACACCCCCCTAAAATAAAAAACAAAAACACAAACCCAAAAAACCAAACAAACCACAAATGAAAACTTTCCCCACCCTTTCCTGCTTCTTTGGAGCTGTCTTGTATCCAATGACTGGACGTTTTTATTTCTGTTAAGTAACTGCTTGATTGCATCACATTGCATCCTCAATCCTCTTCCCAGAGAAGAAAATAAGGATGTTGGTAAATGTCTCCCTTTGAAGCTGTTCCAAGTATGTGATTCTGGCTATTTTAGTTATGTAAGTTCTTTCTACCATCCCTCAGGCAATGTGATGATCAAAGACAAGCCAGAATATCCCAAGAATTAATTTTGACTATTTTAAATATTAAAGAACAGGAAAATTAAAAGCATGACAGAACAAAATCAATAAACGATGATTATTTCAGATACATTCTCTTTGGGAATGCCTATGAAAGGTCAGATCTGCCTGCAGTATGTTTACATATCCATTCCCCAAACGATCTGCAGGTCCTGTTTCATGTATAGACCCGTTACAAAGTTGGGCAAGGGAAATTTTATTTTTCTTCTAATTAGCCTTTTGCAATAAGAATAACCTTTGTAAGAATATACAAATGAGGGGGGGGGGGCGAGAAATTCTTGTTCATTCTTATATGAGCAAAACCAGTATTTGTCAAAATCTGCCCTAGGGGACACAGCCATCAAATGAATTCCCTGTGCCCCTCTCTGCTTACCGAATGTTAACTCAAGCTTTATCTCCTGCAATGACCTCTAAGTGTTTCAGTATTTCACCGGAGGAACCACTAATATTTCTCTGTGCGGTGGAATTTCTGTTCCCTAAAACTCACTGCTAGGAGAAGTCGAGTCTAATTTCCCTGGTCACACTTTGCAATCTCATCTCACCGATGCACGTTGAAGGGAGGTTTGGTGAGGCAACCGGCCGGCCGGGGATGCGGGGGCTTGCATGTGGTCGCATCCTCTGTTCTCTGTTGGTTTTCTCGGCTGGGGGCTGTGGCGGACAGGATGTTCCCTGCGAAAGAGTAGGAGCAGGAGGATGAGGATTACTTGGAGATTTCTACATCTGCACAGAAGGGAAACATTTTTTCCTCTCTGACTGGACTCTAACTTCGTTCTGGTTAATTATTCATTGGTGCAGTTTCATAATAGGCTGGTCTTGGAAATAGCTCAAGGGTTGGTTAAATGTATATTCAGCATATTTGCACTCTCCTTTGTTGTTGAGAAAATAACAGTATTTTATCTTTAATGTTTTAATTTTAACATCTTTGGCATTTTCTTTTTTAATAACCTATTTCCTGAGCTTAACTTCCTAAGTTAAAACTATGCTTAAATTAATCCATACAGACTTATATTTTATATGCCTGTATTTCGAACTATAAAGTTAGAATAAGTTTTTTATACATATTTAACCTTTTCAAAGCATCTTTTAAACTTAACAGTAATTCAAGAAGTCATTATAATTTCCATTTTAAAAATACTTGGACAGAAAACTCAGGTTTTTAACTTCGATGAATGTGTTTATAAATTTCCAAAAAGATTTTTTAAATTAATGTAAAAAAAAAAAAATTACACTTAGCTGCATAAAGCAATATAAAGGTGAAGCATCAAGTATTTTCAGCTGTTAATTTCACAATTCACATAACGAAAGCATCAGGTTATTGCATACAGTTTGTATGCAATACTCGCAAATATACCTCTCCAAGAGAAACCACCAAAGTTAGTGTGAAAATATGAGTTAGAAAGAAGCAAGATATTTGGTACAATGTTTTCCAGTTGTTAGAGTTTTTCTTCAAGTTTGAATAGTTTACAGTGCTTATAAAAAATCTACTTCTGATAAGACCATTTTTGGATTTGAAGTAGCTGCTTTTGATTGAAAAGGTGAGAGGAAAATCTATCTGAAGATAGATGTAGTTTAGTGAGACACAGTTTATGAGTCTGACAATGCATCTCTGCTTTTTTTGGCACCCCTGCTGTATATGTGGATACATATGGATAATAGAGATAATAGCATATTATTGCATTTTTAAGAAGCCGGGACTCTCAGCCAACCTCGAGTTTCATTTCAGAGATGCATATTCCCTCTCCGCCTAAGTAGCATCTTGTTTGAAACGATCTTACACTTTGAAGATAGGGTTTCACTGTTGACCAAAACATGATTTTCCCACCTATGAAAGAACATGTACTACTTGTAAATAGAAGAAAGGGAATTTTAAAAAAAGAACTTTGTATAAGTCAAGGTTCTAATAGCTAGTTTTAGCACATACACTTCCAAAAATCAAGTAAAAGAGAACAGCAAAGAAAATTGAAGAGAAATAGAAGTAATAAAATCCTGCTTTTCAAAGACGTCACAAACACAGTAGGGGATTACTGACAACAGTCATTTATTTTTTCTGTCTTTCTTTTGGATGCTTTAGACTCTTCCTGTGGTGTAAACAAAAAGGAAAATATTCCTGGAATATTTTCTATTTGTCTGGACATCTAATTTAATAAAAAAGCAGCACTAAACAATATGAACAAGTATAATTAAATTCTTAAAAGATCATAAACACAAGCAGTGATCTATTATGGCAATAAGTTATATGAATTTCATTATTAAACATGTTGTTGTATAGCTACTGGGCTCAGGATTGTTTGGAACAGAAACCGTCCAAGAACATTGACACTTTCTGATAATAGCGTACCTCGCATTTGAAATGACACAAGACTATTTATTGCCCCGTCACCATGTTAATCTCCTATTCAATAGTATTTTATTTCAGTCAAAAATTACGATATACCATAAATTCTACCAGATTTAAATCTGACCGCCACTCTTGAATAATGGCCAGAGAGCTCTACTGCTGAATAGGAGCAGTTAGCTGAGCTCCTAGACAGCTTGTCTGTGCTCAGACCTAAGGCTCAGACGTTACTTATGCTAATGTATGCAATTTAGTAGTTCGGGCTGAAAGGAAGTCAGAGGAATGCGACATTTATTTTATGTCACCTTTCCATTCCTGTGAAGAGGTAAAGCAGGTAGTGATTTAATGACATTTTTTGAAAAATAGCTTGAGTAAATACTGTTACATGCAATGACAGTCTTTTTGTGTGTATATGTAATCAACAATACTGTTTTCACGTCATTCAACAGTAGGACTTTTCCGAGTGGCTCTTTTGGACCCATCCTGTTGATCTTACATGTTTGTGTATGTGTACATATGGTTGTATATATTAACTATAGGATGCATCTGTGCTCTGTTAGCAAAGACCTGTGCATGTATTCTTCATTACTTTAATCCCCCCTTTTTTTTTTTTGGTCCAGTAATGATGGCTTTAAACTCACATCTGACTATAAACGCGCTCTTAAAAACGCCAATGAAACTAAGAAAGGTAGATTTTACATGGCTTCAGATTTTGGACTGATTTACACCCTAAACAACCAATTTATGGATAAGCCAGGGAAGGACTTAGCTTTTGGAAAGGGAAGCCTGGAAATAAGTGTTCTCTTTGTTGTAAAATTGATGGTACTGAAATACATGAATATTGCCCATACCTGCATCATTCTTTTTGTATCTTACATGTTTTATGCTCATTAAGGAACCAAAGCTTGTGGGGCAAAGAAAGTGATAGCTGTTTCGGTTATTGGGAGACTCCTCGGTAGAAGCAAAGAACTTTGTGTCTTAACCTCGTGCCGCAGCTTATGCTGTGAGCAAAGCAAAGCATCTTTCTACTTCAGGGAACTTAACTGGCTGTCAGATAGTGTAAATGCTAACTCAGGGTTGGAGAAAGGTCTTCTGGTTTTGTTTTGTTCGTTTAGAAAGACAGTGTTTTCTGAAGTATACCAGGCATGAGAACCTCGCACCTTTGCCGTGCAGCACTATGTTTGTAGTTGCTATTGCCTCCTTTTCTGTAACAGCCTGCTCTGTAAATACGAATAAGCTACATTAGAATATTGCATTTGAGTTCATAAGTAAAGATAATGCCGTATGAAAGTTGTATAAAACAAAACCTACATGAAGACCTCTGCTTTAGATCTAGACAGTGGAGAAAAATAGGCATTTCCTATGGAGTAATTCATCCCAGTGCCGTATGTAAAAGAGATCAGAAGTAGAAGATACAGGAGGAGTATCCCAAGCACAAAATATTACTTCAGCTATGCAAAACTTGTTACCCATAACTAGRTAAAATAGGCTTAACTCATATGTCTTAATAAAGTTACTTTAATAACAATCTATGATCAGCTCAAGCAGACTGCATAACAGATGTCTTTTTTTTTCCCCTTTTACTCTATTTTTTCTAGTTGTTGCACCTGATTTTTGTAACTGTTACATACTGCTTGCTTCAGGCTTCTGAAATAGCTTTTCCATTAATGGGATCTGATAAAGCCCTAAAAAAAATTGCTTTAGTAACCATTAAGGACATGTTCTGTTAAGACCATTTAAATGAAGGAAAAGACGGGTGCTTAGTGGAAGGGCTGCCTGCAGAGGAATCTGTCACTAATATCCACACAGTACTTCATTGTATTTTGTTCATGATTAGGAGATACAATGTGGAATTCGGAGCACTTGGGGACCTCCTTAAGTTACACCACACCCCTCTGCTATTTTGAGTTTGCATAGCATTCATCTCGGTATGAAGGTTTAATCACCTGTCCCATAGGGCTGCTACCATATGCATGTGCCTCTGTAGCGGTTCACACAGAGTTTTGAAATCTGGAAAATTCGTCTTCCACTTAACTGTATGCTTTAGCAGTCTAGTGTGACAATGAAAATAAGATAGTGTGCGTGTGCAGGGAGATGTGACGTCAGGTTTCAGAATGTGGCTCAGTCTTAGAGATTTTGCTGGCTGAGCAATGACCGAGCTTACTTTTATTTTTCTATAAAGAGATTGATTTTGGGTGTGTCCCATCAAACAAAAAATCAGTACACGGTGCAAGCAACTTAGCATGTTAAAAGAGGCTTACTGATTTCTCAAAAAGAGAAGTTAATATATTTATACAAGAGGCTAGGAGAATCGTAGCAATGGAAACACAGATGAAATGCAGCCCTGTGTATCTGGGCATTTATTCAATATTGTTGGTCTAACTATCGTTATTGAGTATCATCTAAGAAAACCCTGCAGGAATGATCCAAAATGTTCTGGCATATCATTTATGCAAAGATGTTTTCTTGGTAGACATATAGTTCACACCAAAGGGTATTTGAGAGATTTCCTAAGGCAGTGGGATAATATGGAAGAAAACCGAATGCCAGGAAAAATTAACTCTTCTTGAAATCCTATACATTATAGTGCTGTATTCCAGTGTTTAAACCTGCATTTTCACTTAGCACGCTGGAGCTGACGAACCAGGCAGCTGAATAGGTGGTTTGTCTTTGGCTTATGCGCAGCTTGAGCATCCAGGCTGGACTGCTAGTTAATGCCAAGCGAAACATTTTTTGCCTTGACTGTGCCAAGTACTATTTGCACCCACCAGCATGCTGGGACAGTGGTGCACAATTTGCCACTGTAGCAATGACCTCTGAGAGCTTGGGTTAAGTTGGATTCCGATGAAGTAAGCAATAATGAAACGTGATTTTACCGAAATGTTACTTGTTTGCTAGTTTGTGCCTAAAAATGCTCATGAAGTCAGTATCAAGCACATGTTTGCCCTACGGAGTCTAACTACTCTTCCAAATGTCTTTAGAAGGGTTTAAGCAAGATATGAAGAATGTCAAATATATATATGTGTGTGTGTGTGTGTGTGTGTATATATAAACCCTACACAAGATTCTCATTTTGAGTAATGCAGGGAGGGAAATGCACATGTCCTTGGTGCCTCCCTGTAAGGGCGCTGTACCCGGAGACCAGCAGCGAGGGGGACTGCAGGCTGTTGACTTGCCCTAGCATTGAAAAACACAAAGGCAACCATCGCAATTCAGTGCACACCAAGTATGGGAGGACTTTCTTTTAAGGTCTACAGATGTGTAAATCTTTTTATAGATTCAAATCTTGGTAGCAAAATGAAAGAAATCATGAAACTGGGAGAATTATAGATGTAAGCCATTTCTCAGCATGCCCTCCTTTACTTGGAAGCGCGGAGGGTTAAGAATTCACATTTCTGGTCACTTTTTTGCTGTTTCAGTTGGGATTCTTTCTCTGAGTGTCATTATAATGTCATTTCTTCTGGAAGCTTTGTTATGGTTTCATGAGCCTGCCTATGGGTTTCAGAGGTTCAAATTACTGTCAAAGTACATACCAGCATATGCCAACATAACTTTAAAGAAGTCCATAATACAAGTATTAGTCACCAGTGTTGCTTATCAGAGCAAAATAAGCTCTCACATACACCTTTCCACAAGGATGCCAAGTCATTTTGTAAGGCATTTGCATCAGCTGCCCAGAGTCAACAGTAGTTTTCTTTCTCAGTAGGTGAATTAGTTGGTGCCGAGAGAAAAAGAAGAAAATCATATAAAAGTTTAAGAATTAGTTTACTGGTTCCTAATGTATTTGCTGGAGAGTCCCTTTGGGTCTCTTTCAGTATCTCATTCAGTGCAATACACACGGTGCATCCATTTTGTGCCTTATCTGAGCATCCTGAACCCTTTTCCCATCTCTATTACAAATTTCCTTTCCTGTATAGCTTATAAAGAAGGATCACTGTTTTTTTCCACCATGTCCTGTTGGTAACTATGATGTGAAGAAGCCTTCTACTGCCAGGAATTCTCCTTCCTCTTGTAAGGCTCTACCATGGCCATGCAGGTATTTTGGAGCTCTTTGTTGATTTGCTCATGTTTTGTAGCTCCTTTGCTTTCTCAGAATTATACTCCTTCCAGTTTGTGGCATTTCTGTGCTATCCTTTAATGTAAACACTCGGTTTACATGCTTCTAWAATTTTCTCTTTCTTCAGCATGTCAGTTGTTCTTTAAAACCAAATTAATTTCTTATTAATTTTCTGTGCTAAGAGTCCAGTTCCTCTTTGTCTAAGGCAAAGCCACGCAATGCAGTGAAGCTTCCTATTTGACTATCAGTTGAACCCTCCTACTTTTTGCACTTTTTCCCTTAAAAAATGTACTGAAGCTCTTTACTACCTTTTTTTTGTGTGTTTTGGTTTGGTTTGTTTTTTGGGGTTTTTTTTGTGTAGCTCACATCAAGTGTATAAGTGGAAATAATATAGAAAAGATCTATAGCAGATCTACATCTACTCCTTTTTCCTCATAATCTAAGTTTAGCATTTGGACTCATTTTCTTACAACTCCTTGCATTGTTATTCAGAATATTTATCATGACTACGGACTTTCTTCCACAGCTTCACTAGTTTATCTTATAGTTGAATCTGTTACTTGTACTCATGATATGAAAACTGCTCAGAGACTTGTATGACTGACATTTGATTAGTTGTTAGATTATTAATAATTCATTCTGCTTATGCACTTGCATATCAGTGTCTGAGTTTCATAAATACCTCCAAAATTTTAAGAGCTATGAAAATAGCTGGTCCATAGGGAAGCTTTGTGAATGCTTTTTCCTAGCCTGTTATTTAGATATGTCAAATCAAATYGGGAACCCAAATTTCATCACTTAAGTTTGGAAATGGTGTGTATTAAAAATGTTTACATTGCTACTGAGGTAGAAGAGGAGCAGATCTGCAGAGTGAGACAATGGGTGCTGAGGACACGATATCAAAATTGGTATGCACTTGGCAGGGGATTTACTCTGGTCCGCTTCTGAGTTCCGCTGCGGAGTTTGCCATGCTATTAATTTACTCATCTAGAGAATTCTCTTGTTAAGATCCCCAGGGACTAATCGGGCATTAGCACTGCCGCAGACTAGCATTACATGGTGGGGCTGGGGCGCGGGGAGAGGAGGGGATGCCCCACCGCTCGGGGCCGGGGCAGAGGGGAGCGCCTGCCGGGCTGCGAGGCTCCCAAAATCCTCTTACCCCGGGCAGTGGGGGTGAGGCTGGGGGTCCAGCTGGAGCATTAACGGGTGTCCACGGATTTGAGGGCTTTGGTGATACTTCAATTTGTTGCAGAGTTTCTGGGCGTGCATTGTCCTGTGCAGCAACCCACAGCTGGGATTGTTCTGGCTGTTCCCAAACCCACCAAAACAGGCACGTGGCTGCTTGGGCTGAGCACGACTGCTGCGTGGGAGACAGCTGCACGGCCTCCTAAAAGATTATAGCCTTCCCCCCCCTTTTTATTGTTTTCTAACCTGCAATAACTCAAAAGTTTCATTTTCTTAGTGCTATCTTGATAATGAATAACCTATGCTGTTCTTGCCGCATATGACGCTCTTCTCCTCGCCTCCCGCTGCGCTGCATGCACACCCACCTGGATACCTAAGCCTACTGCAAAATTTTTACTTGAGATTCTCACCAGCCAAAAAGCCTTACAGCCACTATTGCTAAGGAGCAATGACCTTTGGAGAGTAGTCAATTTATCCTGATGGGCTGTACTAATTAAAGTTTACCTTTTGTTTTTCAGAAGGAAAAAAAGAACACATTTTATATTAAAGATACAAATTAAATGACATGCCAAGTGTTACCTCCTGTCATAAAGTGTAAGTGTGCACATTCAGCAGTTTTTCCATGCCTGTATTGGAATGTCTTCACCTAAGGCAAATTGTTTCCACATACATCTATGTCAGTTTTACATTCATTCAGCCAGAGAAGTTTAGGTAATGAATTTTACAATATGTAGGTGAAAGGTAATACCTAAAATATCTGGAGCAAATTATTTTTCTTAAGACACACTGATGTGAATCTGGAGTTATCTTAATGTCCTAAATATCCATCATATAGTAAATATTGTAACTAATTGTATTTATAAGTAGCTGAAATTTACTCCACCTTTTCCTATTCTTTTTCTTTAAACAGCAGTGTTCATAAATATGGTTAAAATTCCACAGATTAGTTTTGGGTTTTTTTTTTCCTCCCCCAAAGCATGGATTTCCCTTCTTCGTTTTATGAAGAGTTTAGAACCAGATATTTTTCCTTTCAGTTTACCAAGGGATTAATAATATAAAACTTGGCAAGGAAATTGCTGTCTGCAAACTGGAGTGAATATTACTTGATGTAATCCAGATATAACAGTTCCTTGTGCAAGCTGTACCTTTTGCAGCATAAAGAACATAGGAACAGTTTAGTGGTCTGTGCAAATAAAGAGGAAGCAACTTCAATTTGTAGGCATGAAGGAGGGTTTTTTTCCCCTGCTTTAGGCAAGGTATGTTTAACACTAAAAAAATAGGATTTAAAAATAGTTCCAGTTGGGGGGGGGGGGGGGGGAATCCACTTGAAAGAATACAAAATTTGGGGTTGGTTGTTTTTGTTTTGTTTTGTTTTTTGCTGATGCCTTCCAAATTTATGTTTGCTCTGGGCTGAGATGATTCAAACCTCGGTAGCTGCCATGCCTTTTTGAATGAAAAATGAAGTTAGCAGTTTTGGACTATGCCTGCAGTGAAAGTGCAGCAGTAGCAGCCGAAATCTAGAGGCAGACGAGATCTAGAAGGATCCGCCGCACCCCTTGCTTATAAGCACTCTTGAGAGGGGAGCAGGGGGGGAAAGCTGTCACCATGCTTTATATCAAAATGTTGTCAGTGTGAAGTGCGAGTTCAGAGCACGAGTTTGAGCTTCGTCATCTTCTGTTTCCCTGGAAATGCAGTCCTAAAATGGAGGTGTTGCTCCCTTCCACACACACGCTGCTCAAAAGCAATAGATGTCTTTGTAGACCCAAAACGCTTCCTCAGCTGGGGTACACAAGCGAGTTGCCTATTATACTGTTGTTAATCTACCGTCTTTTTAATCTACATTTTGAAGTTATTTTCCCTCTACATACTAAATCACCTTTCTGAGGCTTTTTTTTTTTTTTT
>JAYKAV010003199.1:2626118-2678285 GCA_035582835.1 Phoebastria nigripes
GAACGGATCGGATACTTAGCTCTGGATAAAGTCTTGGTTTTATGTTGTTCTGGTGCTTAGCATTCATTAAAACGGGTGTATAAATACATCTCATCACAGCAAACCGCTTATCCCAGAGTSCTTGAGTAGTGGATACAAACCGCTATACAACGCAGTTGTGATCTCACCTCCAAAAGTTGACGTTAAATCACTGCCTCCAAACCCAAGATGCGACTCTGTGTAAAAATGGTTTGATGCCTTTCCGCGAGCACGTTGCTCTAATGCCTTTGAACAGAAGCTGCCAGCCGTGTGTTCTACTAATAGAAACCAATTCTCTGAAATGCATTAGCTTGCTTGCCCAGCTAAGGACAATCTCCTTCATTCATGTACACAAAAAAAAAAAAAAAAAAAGAAAAAAAAAAAAAAAAAATCAGCAAAAAAAAAAAAAAAAAAAAAAAAAAGAGGAGGCATGGTCCAGTTCTATCACTTAATAAAGCACAGGTATCCAAAAATGAAGAAAAGGGGTGCACAAGGTTTTTTACAGGCTTTGGAGAGTTTTGCTGTAATTTGCCAACAGATTTTGTAGGTTTTRTGTTCACAAACACTCATCTGTTCACCGAAACACGTATGCACTTTGGCAACGGGTGCATTGCATGATACGCACCTTCAGCTGAGGTTTTTGGGTGCTGTCTTTGATAAACATTAACAGCAGCCGCGTATAATGTTAACTGCTGCACTGCCTAAAAATTACAGATGTTACGGTATACTGTTATATACTTTAGTTACTTTTTTCTCTACAAATAAGTCAAATATATGCTTAATGTTGTAATAAAACAGAAACAAAAAATAGTCCTTGATTACACTCTTAGAGAAATAAATGGGAGCATATTATTTAAGATCAAGCCCATAGATAATAGAACTTTATAGGGATGTCATTCTTTGCTAAATACTAAAAGTTATTTTGAAATTTCTTTAATTCTCATTGATTATTATATGCTACACATTACTGGAACTCACAGTACATAATTTCTTGATACCTCTTCCGTTAAATGCTACAATAAAAAACATACTTCTTAAATTATACTTTCTCTCCTTTCACTGATCTGTTAAAGTGTTAACGTGTTTAACAGGATGAAACATTTTTCTTTATATATATGAAAATGTAATATAGTGTATCTAGTATAAAAACTATTCTAGTATATATACTATTATATATATTGTATGTATCGTGTGCGTATATATATATATAGTTATTCCAACAACTTGGAGTTCTGAGAGACAGTGGGATCTTTTCCATAGGTGTTTTTAAACATTTATACAGAAAAACTTTATAGTCTGGAAATCTCTTGAAGAGGACATCAGAAGGAGATATTTTTTATTAAATTCTCTAGGCTTTTTCTGGCACTTATTTGAACTATTAGGATTTTTTTTTTTTTTTTTTTTTAAAAAGGAAAAACAGTAGTGTTGATTTTGGGCTAAACTTCCTCCAAATGCTATGTATAGTTGCAAATTCAGCAAAGCATTTTAGCACATGTCCATGCCCATTTCCAATACCATTTTAACCGGTGTTTCACTTGGACCCCATACATTCCTTATGCAATCAGTATACTCCGGCACCGCAGCGTCGCGCACATTCTTGCATCCATTTTGCCCTAACTCTCCCTCTCCAAAAGGGAGTTCTCCACAACACTGAACTGAATACTAATTCTTATGGCCACGGCATGGAGGAGGAGGGAAAAAAAACATTCCTAGCAGCAAGGGGCCCTAACTTTCCATCTCGGTGTCAGAGGGACGTCTCCTATGTAAAATTAAACATGCGTCTGTCTTTGTAATGTGTTTAAAATGCAGTTGTATTGGAAGTTTCTTGCAGAGGGGTATACCTGCAGAGTTAGGCAGAAAGACTTGTTTACCTGAATGCGTTCTGCAGCCATTACACCTCACAATTCTTTCAAACAGCTGCCTTTCCTCCTAAAGCGGCATTTGCCTGTGTTGAATATTACTGTTTTCTTTCTTTGGCACTTATTCTTAGTACTTGATTCATTCATTGTTGTTGTTATTGCAAAAGTAGCCTCTTAAACTTCAATTTTATCATCATCATAAGCAAATCAAATCATATACATTTCCATAACTTAAACCCGCTGCACTTAATGCTCATTTTTCACTCATCGTTTGTTTAGGTTTTTTGCTGGCATTTTGCATGCTCAGGCCTTTTTTAGCGTGTGGGATGATAAATGTCCTGCGCGCACAGGACAGTGGCTGGCTGAAAGCAATTTGGCAATAACCGCGGAGTTGTGACTCCAGCTTAAAAACCCTACGAGAACTCTTTTTCACCCTTCAGTTACATTTCTTTAAACAATACAGCACAAATACAAGGACTTGTAGTCACATCTGGCACGATGGGCAGTTGTCGCTGCACTTTTAATGCTGGCACCATTAGAGGCAYGTCAGCGACCGTGGCTATAATGTGACCCTGCAAGGCTTTCCATGGCAGAGAGAAATGGATGCAGGCTGAAACCCCGATGTTATTTTGAATCTGTATTTTCGTTTAGTTATTTTTGCTGTAATAAATAGGGAAAATTTTCAGTGGTGGAGAACTTTACAGGTCCAACAGCAGTGAAATCAAAGGTAATGTCTTAAACTACTCATGCAAAGCTCAGGATCACATTTTGCCAAGACTGTGAGGCTGTTTGTGTCGTTAGAAAACTTACAGTTGTCTAACTGAAGGAGGATAATTGCACGTATAAATTTGCCTATATATGTGAAAAGTGGTTTGTGTTCATCACCGTTCCTCAGGCAGAAAACATCACATGTTCTTTCATACTGAAATGGCTTTATAAGCGGAGGTTTTTGCCATACTGATGCAAAGTTTGTGAATAATAACTAAAAATATATAAAAATCTATTTTATTTTCATTTAATAAATTATCTTCTATTCCCTTTTTATGAGATTATATTGCTATATGTAGCACGTGGTATTTTTAATGGAATGACAAGGGTAAAACTTCATCACACGTTAGCACGAGGAAGATAACTGTCTTCCTACTTGTATCAGGGGTGTKGAGGGCGGTCAGAGCTTTACAGGAACAGGCCTATGTGGAACCAAAACCTGCCTTTTTGTGCCTGCTTGTGTCATTTGAAAGAAATCTAGCCAGCCTCAGAGAGAGGAGGTGATATTCATTGGTTCATATATATCAAAAATTTGATTTTGTCCTCCTGAAGTGAAAAACTTGTGTTCGTTAAATCTCTCCTGCCTTCCCTCCTACCCAAACACATAAAGTAGTAGGAGCTGAAAGGAAGGACACTGCAGTCCAATGAATTCCTTTAGTGAGTTTAATGAGCTTTGAATTAGGTCCTGTGGCAATCATAATGCGAATAGCAGCAGACCTTTTGCGACGCTYGCTGTTTGGTAACAAAAATGCAATTCACTTTGCGGTCAAAACACCAGACTCCAAACCAGTCTGCAACCTGGCTTGGATAATTTGATAATTTTTCAGATATTTATTTGTTCAAAAACTATACTTAAGTGCACGTGCCTACGGCGTTTATATAAAATAGGCTATGTCTACGTTAGCGAGTAATATGGTGCAATAGATGAGCCGACTGAGGCGGTCAATGCAAAGGCTCCTAGACCTCCACCGTCAGCAATTTGTGTGTCAAGGCTTGTGCTGTTGCTCCTAACTAAAATGCTAATGCGGGTACAACCATGACAGAATTTTAATTGAATCCCCTTTAGAAACAAATGAAGAGGTTTTTATTTCAGAAGCACTTCCGTCTTCCTTTTTTATTTGATAGAGCGCTTTTCACAAATGAAAGGAGCCAATTTAATTTATATTATTTATTTTAATTTTATATTATTTACAAAGAAACTGAGCATCTTGAGGCTGGAACCAAATTTCTTTCAGGGTGGAAATGCCTAGTACATCGCGGGTCTAACAGGAAACTAGTAACAAAAAGTATTGATTATGATGGGAGAAATGTCCCCAGAGCGTGTATGCATCGTTCTGCTCCCAGAGGTCACTTAGCTGGAACAGAGGTAGCAGAAAAAGCAAACCCAGATGTTTTCTAAAATTATTAAAAAACTCTGCTACTCTGCACTTCTTCATGCATGCTCTCACAATCACATTTCTTCTTAAAATCTCTGATACCAACACTTTTAGGGAGACTGTATTAGCCTTCCTGATTATCACTTTTTCCTCCTTTGCTTCAATCTGTTAAAAATTGCCACCAATTACATCTCCCTCCCTGCTACATACACCATGCCCCATACCTCTGCAAACTTCTCCTTTATTAATATGCAACTTTAAACTCATCATTTTCCTGTCGGCTTAGTAAGACTGGTTTCTCACCCTCAAGACCTTTGGCAGGTTTCTCAGCTGTGCCATTACAGGAAGCATGACACAAATGGCCCTAAAGCACCTCTCGCTTTCCCCGTCTTTGGGACCGCAGCAGTTCGTTTTGGACATAGGCGTTTGCTTGGCATACCACAGGCACAGCTTTCCTCAGGCTCGTTGTATGATCTGAGGTCTGTAGGATCTTATGTGGCCTTGTTTCATAGATCTGTGTTTTCCTGTCTTTAAAACGGAGCACTTTGCTGGAAGTTATGAGGATGCACGGATTAAAGATATGCTCCAGTGCTGCGCGCGTAGGAGCCAAGTAAGTGCACAAGTCCAGGGTAGCCCTTGGCTGCTCCACGTTGTGTTGAGCATCACTTCTGCAGCTGTCTCTGCCTCTCCGGTGTGTCCTGGGTCTCCTGTCTGGAGCAGAAGTGGCTGGGCCAGTAGTATAAAAAGATACTGCACTTATCCTCCAGTGCCCAGCAGAGCTTCAGCTGCTGTTTCACAGCAGATCAGTGCCAAARGGACAGAGCAGGATTGGGCATCATCACCTCCTCGTACCACTGCTCATGCAGAGTGGTACTGCAGTCTCTGGACACAGAACATGCTCTAGTCGTATTATTTTTAATTTACAATCCTTAACATCTTTCGTGGGAGAGTCAGGATTCCCCTTTGTCTTCTTTTGAAGCCTTCACTTTAAAGCATTTTTTTCCTGAGAGCAGCCTCAGACAAACCAGAGGAATGTGCTCTGTAAAGCCCAGCAGTTGCCCAACGAGTTGCCACCACACAGCAATAACGAGACCTCAAGTTCAGAAACTCAGAAGTGAGTGTTTCCAGTTGCAGAATATTGCAGTCCTGGCACTTGGCCACCAGCCCGTGCTCAGGCTGGGTTTTTTTTGTGCTGAACGTCAAAAGAATATGAGGATGTTTATTCCTTTTTTTTTTTTTTTTTTCCTCTGAGTGAGCAAGTCCACACTGTGTGGGGCTGCATTTGAGGTTAAATACATCTTTACTTTTTATTCTATAATTAGTGGAGAAGGGATCTGGTAATAAAAGAGGGGAAAGAAGAAAGGACTGAGCAGTGCAGTGTTCACATGGATTAGAGGTTTACTTTGGCAAAGTTCACGGGCATGACGTGTACTTGCATCACAGGTGTTTTCCCAAAGCATCTCAGCTGCCTAGACAAGATGTAATGGCAGCAACTCATCCATGTGCTCCTTCCTGCTGGAGTAGGGCCAACGTTTTGCTTAACCACAAAATAACCCATTCAGGAAAAAAAAAAAAAAGGAATCAAGAAAAAAACCCCACACTGCGCTCTCAATTGTTTTCAATTACAAAAGTGATTCTTTGGGCCAGGATTATTCTGATTTAGACTGTCAGAGTTCATTCCGTCATCACAGAAAACATAATCCTGAAGCTCAAGTCCAAGGCAGAGGGAGAAGATCCAGGGTCTGCTCCGAGCTTTGAGCGAGTCGCTTTTATCTTTAGCTTCTCCCTTGCAGAACAACAGCTGAGCTCCTGCTTCTCTCGTCGTGTTTAGATCAGATCTGCTGGGAGCGTCACCTTCTGGGCCAGGGGACATCTTTGACGGAGCCTGCTGTTGGCCGGTGTTCATATTGTTTGGGTCTGACTGACCACTTCAACAGCAATCATAGATAGAAAGATTAACAAACAATGTGTAAAACTGAGGACAGTAGTGGGAACTGTTGTTGAGGCTCATCATGTTGCTGTAAATGTCTCTAAAATCCTTGAACGCAAATTTGTATGGCAACTTGCATTATGCTGGGAATACTGTCTCTGATCTGTAGAAGGAATATCAATGTACTGAGATAGTGCAGTGTAATAAGGTTGCCAAATTTTAGCTGAAACAAGCACTTTTTGATTTGCTTGTTGCTCTGGAAGCTGGAAACAAAGTCAAACACTCTCCCTTGCTGTTGAATGGAACCATTTGTTAAATGCCTGACGCATTAGTGACTGTCTTCTGAATCTATTCCAGAAATTACATCAATCAACAGTACATGCTTATGCATGAGAGTTTAATTTGATTAGCGCTGGTGAGCTGGTTTAGTGATGATGGCACAGTTTATCAATTATTTGCAACTCATAATCTGATGTTGAAACAATCTTGCATGAGTGTCAGCGTGGTTATTTTCTGTGAAATTTTCACAGCTCAGTATCTTCAATTAATACGTGTTTACTGCCAAGTGAGAGATGGTTTGGGGCATAACCTTTTATGAAACAACGCAGGAAGTCACAACAGCTGTTAGTAACCRAGACTGACAGGCAGAAGGCTTTTGTAGAAAGTCAATATTGATGTTTTCAGGGGTTTGGATTTTTTTTTAATTATTATTCTTATGCTGTGATCCTCGAAGAGGATATTAGACAACAAAAATGAATTACTATCACCATCTTTACTGTTTAGTATGCCTTCATGTATAATAAAGTCATCCAAATCTAATAGAGAGCAAAGGYGTGATTTAGCAGTCATTTATCACAAGCGTTCATGGCAGTTTATACAGGGGGTGATGGGAAGTTTGCTGACATTAGATGAAAGTTTTGATTTGCCCCATAGAAGCTCTGTTGTTGCAGGTTGGCTACCCAATGCGAACTCTGCCAGCAGCTATGTGCCGTATCCTGTAAAGGGTCAAGGAGACCTTCGTCAGGGATAGTTATGCCGAGTTGCGCTACCCAGGGCTCTCTCACCGCAGCAGAGCTGGGATGAATCCAGCCAAGTAATACAGCAGATCTTGACCATGCTCGGTGGTCTATAAAAAGTCAGTGGGAGTTCCTGTCCTCTGTTTTTAATGAACTTAGAAATCTGTACAATTAATTAGGACCTGAAACTGCAAATATATGTGAAATTTTACCCTGCGAAGTTGCCTTGCTGGCTTCAGGGGGATGGTTTCATTAGGAAAGATGATAGCAGTGCACATGCTTATGTTATTAGGACCTTTAGCCTTTAATGAATAATGTATGGCAGGCCTGTAGTGATGTCAAATTTCACGTCATTACTTGTTCAATGCATTACGGATAACACATATTTGCAGCGTTAAGGGGAAACAGTGGTTTGATATTAGTTTCAGCCCTTTGAATTCTGCCTTGCAACCCTAAAAAAGCAAGGTTTATGTGTAAGCAGGAGAATAAATGACAGACTAAAAACTTCTTTGCTTACATGTTACAATAATGTTCTGTGTGTTCCTGGGGAACTAGCTGTTAGGTCAGTAACTTTCCCATGCCATATCTTACAGAACCTAAGTGACACTGCTGGAAGCGCTGCTTGTGYGAGATGAGTTTGAAGAAGGGTACGCTCAAAAGAAAGGGATCTGTAGGGCTGATCAGGCAGCGCAACTTTGTCTTGAAGTTGAAAGATAAAAGAAGAAGAAAGGGTGGCACATAAGCATGTGTTTCACTTTAGAGTGACAAAGAGCAGCAACTCTGTACCAGGAAAACTGTAATAAATTCTCCTGCAATATTACAGAGTGTCAGTCAAAAGCATCTAGGAGGACAAGGCAGCTGTGGGAGCTCTTCTCACTAGACATGAAACAACTGAAGAGCTGGCAACGTAAGGTCTATGTGCAGTCATCAACTTAGCTGCTGCTGGGGAAATATCCTCTATGCTTTGGCATCTGGCCCCCGAGGTTGCTGGCCAAGTGTAAGACAATTTACCACTGGAGTGAGGCTGTTTGCCAGATGGATAAGCCCCTCCAAACTGAGCTCAGACTTTCTGACGTCTCCCACTTCTGCCTGTGCTTAGCTAAGAGCTGGGACCTGGTCGAAGGACCCGTTAATGGGAAATGGAATATGGAGAGTGCAGCTGGTACCCAGGGAGAAGCATGCAATGCCCGAGCATCCGCTCAACCTGACTGCTGTACAGATTTGCGACACGGTACATGCAGCACCTGCAATGCCTTCTGCACTCCTGTATACTTAACCCCAAACTAATTGCTGTCTAATCTGCAAGGGTATTGAAGCCACAATATATTCTCTATAATATTGGGAACGATACATTATTCTCATGGAGTGTTAATACAATATCATGCGTGCACATACATGTGTATATACATGTACATATATATATAATTTGGGGGATTGCTACATGTTTCACAACGACTTGTTAGGATCATTTTGCAGAACAAGGAGGAAAGGGAAAATAAAAGCAATCTCCCTCCCTTTTAAAGAAAGTGCTTTGGAATCAGACACACAATCATACCCTTTACTTTTAAAGCTCTATCTTGTTTGAAAGAAGCATGCAAAACCAACTGCATAATACTCATTTTCTCTTTCCAGAAGGGAGAGTTGACACTCCTGGGATTTCAGCCTGTGGTAAGGCTATTATAACCCTGAGGCTTAAATCACAAAGCCACTAATATGCTTCGATCTGCTATGCAGCTTTACTGTCCCAAAGGATGGCTAGCAGTTTGCAACGGAGAATTAACATGATATAGCTTCTTCTGTTATTCCTGTCATTTATGTATGGCTTCTTTTGTAATTCCTGTCATTTGTTAAAGCAGCAGGTATTGCTCTCCGTATCAGGAGCTAGGATTTGGATCTGGGCATGCGTTTTAATTCTAAGCACTCCTAGAGGCTTGCAAAGCATGCTTCTGTAACCCTGCTCGTTCTGTAACATACCTCAAGTGGTATCTCTCCTATGTTATTGTATACTGCAGGCTTGTAATAGAAACATGCCATGGCTGTTGCTTCTGGTACCCATCTTTCTTGAGAGAAAGAAGGGACAGATTAGAGGAGGTGAGCTGTTGAGGAGGAGTGGTTCTCCCTCTCCCCTGGAAACAGCTGGAGAGGGGACAGCCCTGTCCCAGAGTCCAGGGCTGACATCGCTCCAGTGCCAGCTCACCGCCGCTTTTCCTTGTTCTGCCAGATGCTCCTTTTCTGGCACGGATCTGTCCGGTGAGGGACAACAGGCTGAGACCAGAAATAAAGCCTCATTTCTTTGCTTCTGGCTGGTTGCTGAACCAGATCGCTGGTGTTCTGAGCGCAGTTTAAACAGGTGAACAAGTATTTCGGTACTCAACACTCCCATTTTGCCTTGAGCTGCAAGTTTTCACCATTTGTGTGTAATTAACTTGCTTTAGAACAAGAACTCTCAAGTGAAACTGATTTTAATGGGAGGTAAACTTGCAACAGGCGTTGAGATTTCTGTGCGTCCGGGCTCTGAGGTTGTTCCATTGTCATGAGGAATAAATTATATCTCTAAAGGGTAACAGCAAATTCAGGGCTCTACTGGCATATTTCTTCTAATATTCAAAACAGAGAGAAGTGCTAGAGCCAGTTTTTAAATTGTACTTGTCCTCGGCTGTAATGGAAAGCAAATACCCATCAACCCTATACCAAAAGCTATAGAACCAAGGGGGGTTGTCAGGGCTTTATACATGAAGCACTCAATCTGTAACTGCATGAGAAAACAAGGCATATATCTGCACTCGTGTTTTTAGGATAAAAACCTAATGTTTTGGAACCCTGTCTTGACATACCTACACGCTATTATTTTGATTATTTTATAAGGAATTGAGGACCCAGGTCCAAGTAAAATTAGAGTAAAGTATTAAATTGGTCTGTATCCTTACCCAATTAGGTATTTAAAGAAGGCAACAGACCTCACGCCAGGCATTTGATCTTCTCCAAATACTGCAGAGTTGTGCAACAGAAGGAAACAATCTCTGAAGATTGAAGCCTGATGGAGAGGAACAAAACAAAAAAATTAAAATTAAAACTTTTCCATCTGATTCCTTTATAACAAACTGTGAAATGTCATTGCTCTCACTGCCAGTCATAGTCTTCTTCTAAAGCTCTTACAGGTTGAGAGAAGTTATTTTAAGTAAGAATTTAGATTTGGCATATAAAACTAAACTACGATGGTATAGAAAAGGCCTTCAGGCACATTAGCATTTCACGCCTCCTGCTGCACCTGACTACCACAACTGACACCGCTTAGGAATGTCAATACRGAGAAGTTTAGCTTCCTAACTATTCTGCGGTAAAGTTCAATAACTTTAAAATACAAATAGAGCTGTTCTTTGGGTTTTGGGTGGGTTTTTCTTACATGAACATAAACCAAAAACTATCCAACATACTACCATAGCTAAAGAGGAACAGCAGAGAGGAAACATTGCACCAAATTCTGTCTTCTAACTAATGTCAGGAGTGCAGTAAATATGGCAAAGTAAGTGGGATCTGTGAAAACAAATTCAATCTTCCTTGCAGCCACCATAAAAAGCTCTTGAAGGGTGATGAAATAAATTAAGAATAAAGAGTATCCCTTGGCAACTTTAACGGTAGAGCCAAAAGGTTGTAACTCACTACTGTTACTGCAAAGTTTTTACCCATGCAGCTACCATGGACTTAGATAAGACCCGTCGTGTAAGCATCAACTGAAGTGCCTATTGCATAATTTAACCCAAGGTATTCGACCACAAATAAAACCATCCACAGGTCAGACAACACTGGGACTCCGTGGGGCGTTAGCAATGCTGTAGGTCTTGCTGCAAGACCAGAGTTTACAGGGACAGCCTTTTCCTCAGAGCCTTTGAAGCAAACGCAGCTGCCGTTGCAAAGTTGTGGAGAGAACATAAAAAGTGAGAAATCAGAGAAATTTAGGCCGTGGTGAATATGTATTATGCGCAGCTTTGTATCCTGAGCAATCAATGAAAAGAAGCACAAGCTGTATTTTAGTGCTGACTGCACAGAGTCAATCAGAAGAGCACATGCGCTGCCAGCGTAGCGTAGCCCGAGAGGACGGGCGGTTCCTGAGCATCGCTGCCCTCCCCTCTGCCTTCTGTAGAAACTTGGATTTACTTCTCGGCACATCATTTCCATGGGCATCCTTTGGCACCCCAGTGTAGGTGAACCTTACTGCTCAGTATTGCGGGCAATTCTTTATGCRGTATGGATTTTAGATGACCAATTCTAAATCTATCATCCATGATTGTTACAGAAGACAGCAACATTTTAAAGATATTAACTTGCATTTTCTGTAGGAGTGGTTTTGTTTGGTTTAGGTGGCTGTATCTTACAAGTTAGTAGAATAAACAGAAACTTTCTTATTCCTCGAAACTGTCTTCAAGTTTGCAGGCAGGCCAAGAAAGGAAGGAATTCCAGTTTCTGTGACAGTCAAAGATGTCTCTAAGTCTGTGTTTATGTGCGTATCTGTTAACTCTGTATATGTAATTTTTATCTTTTCTACCAAAAAGCTGGTGGCTCCAGAATGGTCCTAGGTAAGACCCCAGGGGGGTCTCTTAAAAATAAGAGAGGAACCATGGAAAAGAGAAATTTGCTAATAGCATAGCCCTTGTGTTTAGCTGGAGCTCCAGCGAGAGGGCAGAAATCTCCTTCTGTCGCTGTGTGCGGACAGTGGGACGACCTGCGTGCTAGAGGGGCCACGGGAAACTGCCTTCACCTTGTGCCAAAGGAATACGATATCATTGAAACCAAGGAAAATAAAGGACTCTTGTTCTGAACTCCCTTCGCTGCCCCAGAGGAGGAAGGTTCTGTGGCTAGCCTGGAGGGATAAGCTTTCGCCCTAAGRGGGAAATTGTCATGGATCTCTCTAGCGAGGGAGAAGACGCTGGAGGGTGGGTGGCTGCGTGTTCCTGCATGCCACACATCAGTAATGTGGGGTTTATGATTTGAAACAATCTGTAGTGTAAGCTTTTGTCTTGAGTTTTTGAAAAGCATTCACACCGATGTAATCATGGTGAACTAATCTGAGTTACATTATCTCGGGCTATGACTGAATCTGACCCCAGTGTGTTTTGCTTCCAAGTAGGAAAGGCGTAGGAATGATTAAGTACCCAAGAGTTCTCGTGAATTATGTTTAAAATTAAAGATACTGCTTCTACATAATGACTTACATAACGTCGTTTTGCAGACATATGGCTCATTCTCCATGTGTTATGTCATGAAAAACGTGGCTTGTAACTATGCTGTGAAGCAAGATGTTTGTGATTATAAACACGAATTACTTAATTGTATCAGTTTTTTCTTTTTAAAAAATAAAGTCAATGGGAGCTATTAGAGTATCCTCTAATAGGATAGCAACAAGAATATGTTTTACATATATATATAAATGTATGTGCATGTGTACATGTATATATATGTGTATATACGTATGTAGCATTCTCAGCAGGATGCAGGTGGCTCTTTCTGAATCCCAAGAGCTGGATGTATATCCTGAAGGCAAGCAGATTTGAGGAGGAGATGATTGGTACATAGGCTTTGTAAGGTTGGAAAACTGTGCCAGCAGTACAATTGGTTAGTAAAAAAAAAAATAATTCATAAAAACCAGTTTTTTTAAACCATGGCAACAGCTCTGTAGCTTTCTTAGTGACAGGTATGATTTCATGGATTTTCCACATGTCACTCTGAAACCCAAAGGAGCCCAGAGGGCTGCTAATGAAACTGATCCCATTTTCCTGGAAAAGCCTGTTCCAGGAGCACTCGGTGCTGCCGACATTGGTGTCAGGAGGATCGCGAAGTAGGAAATATTTATTTTGTAAGCGTATCCAAGTCTCGCGTGCTGCAGGAGGGCTGCTTTGGGGGCTGGAAGGGTAGTAGGACACGGTTCTTTCTCAGGTTAGCAAAAATGGGCTAGTGTGACCCAGATGATCTGAGTCTGTGAAAAGACACCAGAAATCTCACAGGAAAGACATCTGCTGTATCTCATCATCTCGAGTTGCTAGAGAAACCACAGAAGAGCTTCAGAGATTTGGCAGAAAAGGTAGATAAGATGCAGCCAGGCATGTTAGGACTGGTATGCAGTGCTTGGCCCTGGAGATGGGGGAAGGAATCAGAAAGCAGATATATCATTTCTTCAGATATACTTTGCTCCTCTCTCTTTGTGTAATGCCTCAGCGAGCATTCACTACGCTGGAAATTGTCAGTATCTTGAGGGTTAGTTGCCTTTCTCCTTTTCTTGCTGGTGAAACATGCAGTCACAAGCAAAAGGTTGGTTGTTCAGATTACTCTACTAACAAGAAGTGTTACAACCCACACTAATGACCTTCAGTGTGAACCATGGTTTTCCAAAAGAGTCCTACTGCTACACGAGCTACAGGAGGACCCTAAATAAATATAGGCACCAACAGGACTTAGATCCTGTTTTCAAGGTTTGCAACCCAGCCAATTAAATGCAATGTCCATCCGAACAAACTGTTAAGAAACATGTTAAGACCAAGCCCTAGGACTGAAGTAATTTGATGTCTTTCTCAGTCATATTTTTGATAAACTCCTTTGTGTATTTTGGTCATGAAGTATTGTCCCTGTGCTGTTTAAGTCGGCCTTGGAGACTGAAGTAAGCAAGGTGAAATCAAAGCACACAAAGTTGCAGGCTAAAGCAAATCCAGGGTAGTAGTTCTGTTCCTTTCCACAAAGCCAATCAGTTTAATACCGAATAAAACATTTTCATAGTTTTATATTTTTTTTCTCCAAATGAGGTCAAAATCTGCAGGTGAGGTGACGCTAAAGGTTAGACTTGCATTATCATCAGTATTTTCTTTTAAAATAGTTTTTGTAAGTAAGCCTGGTTATTTTTGGCAGTACATTTAAGACTGTCTATGCAGCAATACCTGAACCGAAGATTCATCTTATGTTCTATATATTTAGGTGTAACTGTATTATCTCAATAGCCAGGAATCTCTTTGCAAGAAACCTAAAGGAAGTAAAGAACCAGTGAGAAAGGAAACAGATTTGTTCTTCTAGCACCAAGAAATAGCTCGACAATTAAATTACATGTAATTGCAAATTTCAAAAACAAACAAAAACATTTCCTTTACAGAAACAAGAACAATAAAAAAAATAAAATCAGATTTTTTTTTTTTATACTTCAATGGGCAAAACATTGTCTAGCAAATTTGTGCTTGGTTCCTGTTGTTTTGTAGTAATAAGGGAATCGGTGTTAGAATCATGGCTTGACTGATCAAACAAGAATGACTGGAAAAGTTCTTTGGCAGAGATCAGTCTACACAGGAACTTGGCCTGCGTACAGTGAAAATACACTACGGATGTATAAATTACGCAGGTTGGGACAGTGCTGGTCAAAACCTTCTATACTGGAGTCATGTGGGAAAGTCAGTCTAGACATCATAGATTAACTTACTTCATCTGAAATCATGCAATCTAGAAATTGCCTAAAACCGCATCTGCACAAGTACACATACAGAATTTTGTAACCAGTTACGTTAACTAGATGTTCAAACAGGGAACAACCAAAGGATTTTAACCAATTGGCTTTATTGGTAAAGCTTACGTATAATTTTAGTTATAGTATATACAGCTTTTTAAGCAACCAATGAATGAAGCCAACCAGACGGGGGGGGGGGGGGGGAATCTACATTTCATTACAGAAAGTAGCTTGCAATCAAGTGTAAATTGTTACAGTCCTACATTTTCATAGCTGCAAATAAACTTAACCAAACAAGAATCCAAATTCCTAATTATTGGCACACAAGGCCAAATSAAAATAATTTGATTAATTTATTTAGTAATTTTAGCCAAGGACATAGGCTTTTCTGCTGGGGAGACAAAGTCAGGGTGGGAAAGGAGTAATGCAGGAGTGTTCAGTCACTCTTGGGAAACATAGGGAACTGTGTATGACGCTACAGTCACTTGTGGAAGGGAGGAAAAATTGATGGTGAGGTGGGTTTTATATATTATAAGTTACATATAAATCCCTATTATCTGTATGTTTCTAAGAGCTTTGGAGTTAAAATTCCTTAGTTGTGCCCCTTTTGGTGGTTGTGGATAGAGAGTCTGCGAGGTTATGCGATGCCCATGGCCATCGCAGACAGTCAGGTCATGAGTGCCCTTTTGGACCTATGTGCTCAGTCCCAAGTGGAGATTTCAAGGGGTCTAAAGACATTGCCAAGGAAAAAAGCTGTTCAAGCAACACACACAATACAGGGATAACAGAGTGAGAACTCCCAAATCCGCTCAAAACTCCCGCAGGTGTGTCTGTGCTCTGTGTCTGCCCAGGAAAAGACTTACCTGGACAGCCAGAAACTGGCTTGCATTTGGACATCGTCAAAGAACCACGTATGGACAACAGGGCTGAAGCGCCTTGGTTAGCAGCCAGCATGAAAAGTACGGTAGATGGGAACTGTGCCAGCATTAGCTGTATTCAAGGCAGGTATTTGGGAAGATGACAACAACTTTTCCAGGTACCATCTGTTTCCTTCCTTCTGGGTCAACCCATCTCCCCCTGCCCTCCGCACGCAAATTGCCGCTGCAGCATGCTCTGCACAGTAGGCACACTGAAGACTCCACATGTTACTCTCAAACCTTCCTTCGTGGTCTCAGCTCTTGCCACCAATGGTGATGTTAGCCACTGCCGTATCCCCTCTTCTCGAAGCTTCCCTGGTCGCTTGCTTCCTTTCCGGGCAGCACGTTTCGGCCGTGCCTCATGTGCCATCCCCAGCTGAGCCCCCGTGAGCCGCCCCTGCCAGCCCCTCCGGCTCAGGGACCCCCAGCATCCAGCTTAGCTGCAACATCTCCTAAACCTGGGGTTTGAGATTAATAATAATAGTAATAAGTAGCTACCTTAGTACTATACTAATAAGTAGTTACCTTCTGCTTGCCGGGCTAACATCTGTATCTATTGTACTCGATGCCCGACTGCTCCGGCTGCAGTGTGCGACTCCTGTTGAGGGGGGCTGGGGAGGGGTGTCTGTATTTACCCACTTCAGCAGCTTTCTCAGGATTGCTGTTCAGTTCAGACCAGAAGAGGGTATCGATACCAGTTCTTCCAAACATTTTAGTCCCTAAGTATTCTGTGCTTTAGATATCCTATGCTATAATACCTTTGTAATCGCGCTCCTTATGCCTTTCAGCAATGTCCCCCCGGCGCTGGCAGCTGTCACAGCACACACGGAATCTGCGGCACTGGACGTGGCTTGGATCAAGTTGATGCAGGCTATGCCCAGCCTTGGACTCCGCTCCTGTTGCACTGCAAACACAAATTCTCTCTCAGGTACGCATTCAACTTTCAAAAAACAACATTCTACCTGAAAAATAATTCCTTTCATCTGAAGGTATGGTGGGGAAGGTGTTTTCCAGGCTCCTTTTGACCAGTTTCCAGCTAATCTGGCCTCCACAAATACAAATATGAAACTGTTTACATGTCTAGACTAAAGCTACATTTTTAATTGAGAGGTTTTACTAGCAGTCATGATGGATGTACCAAATTTTGACCAAACATCTGGAAGAGAACTACACTAATGCCTGTCTTGGGTGGCAAATGAACATCGGAGGGAAAAAAGTAGAAAAGGGAAGGAGGTATATATATACAAGGGATGGCACGGTCTTTCAGAAGGCAGCAGAGAAACAGATTCCTCCAGCATTTTTTTATATTTAAAAAATAAATAAATAAACAACAGAATTTTCCTGAAAAGAAGTGACTTATCTCACTATACTGACCGTGCAAGTAAGAGTAAGAGGCCGTTACTGCCATCAGTTAAATTAGACATTGTATGTTTGTGGTATGGATACTTCAGCTGTGATAATGTATGCTGAGGCTCAGTATGGTTTCCTGCAAAGTCAGCCTAGGAAAAAATAAACCTAAGGATACGGAGACTGTTTTACTGGGAAAATACTTTAAATGTTGTGAAGCTTTACTGTTCGGGTTGTTAATGCATCCTTAAATGAAATGGTTGTTCAACTGGAAATGAAAAATTTGTGAGAGGGTTTTTCATAGAAGACGCTGAGTGTTTACAGTTTGATTTTAATTCAATTGAAGTATGAGAACCCAACTTACAGAATATATTGAAGTGCCCAGTGTGAGAAAACTTAGATCTGATTTTTCAAGCGCATGTATTTTCAAGATGAAGTCCAGGTTTTCAAGTCAAGCGGTTGGAAAATAAGAAACGCACAAGTGACAGACATCATTTTCCAGTTGGTTTTCTGGCTAGCTATAAGTCGCCTCCCCTTCCAGGCTCCTCCTGTCCCCCCTGCAGGTGCCCATCAGTGTGACACTATTCCCCCCCAGCAGCATTAGGGTATTCAGCAGTATTAACCGTTGCCGTTCATCCCCTGTGCCGCTCTGGTTTCTCCGTGTGCCCTGGTGGCAACTGCTCCTCTGATGAGCGCCCACCATGAGCCATCCAGAGTCGTTGCGTTGTGCTGGTCGGTTCCTGGGCTTTTCCTCCGCTCATCAAAATGAGCTGGATGAGCTCAGCAAGAACCTGGACCACACTCTCCGTCACCCCTCTGGCTGGCGGAAACCAGCTCCATATTACAAGGGATAACCATGGCATATAATTCTTTTCATGAGTTGCTCAACCTTTGTTTCTGAATTGTTTCAATCCTTGGCCCGTGGCGTTTTACTGGGAGGGTGTTCAAGAACTTTTCTTCTTTGATGGCTCGTTTCCATCCAGTTTATGTCTATTTGCTATATGTATGTGTGTATATATAGTCATTTAGCTTAAATGGTTCTCATATGTTCCTAATGTTTTGCTCATGGTGTATTTATGGAAAGCAGCTATATTGCTTCTCAGGCTTTATTTTAGTAGGCTTAATGCAGCTAGTGTCTTCCAGTCCCTGTCATAAGACAGATTCTTCTGTTCTTATGCTTCTTTTTTAATTTGAAATAATGTTGCTTTAACAGGAAATTTCTGTTAACTCACTTCAAGATAAAATCCAACTAATACTTTAACAATCACACCTAATACTTACTTATTTCTGTCCAAAATATCTTGGTTGAAATACACTAGGTTCCGCTCGGATTCTTCCACAGCTGCATTCGAGCGGTTTAGTTATCCTGTGATCAACTAATATCCGAAGCTTTTTCTCCTCTTCTGCCATTTAATTTGCCGAGTTCCACGCTCAGGGCAGAAATTCTTGCTCTCAGTTCCAGAGTACATGTTTTTGCCAAATTTCATCCTGTTTCTATTTCAATGTGCAAGTTATAAATTCTTCTTTATCCTCCTCCTATTGATTATGCCTCCCAGTTTTTGGGCACCATCATATTTTGTTAATATCCTCCAGGCCTTTGTGCCGAAATCACTAATGAAAGTACTAAATGATGTTAGTTCCAAGAATAGATCTTGAAGAACTCAATAAGTTACCTTGTTCAAGTTGGATATTCTCATTTTATTACAATACAAGCGCTTGTGGACCTGCTACTGCCCCTTAGCAACACTTAAGTATTTCTGGAAAGAGAGTCTTACCTTGAGTTGTATAAGGTTTGTTGATGACTCCAACGTAAGATTTTACCCCTAAAATCATAAATAAGCACTTCCTTGAAATAACAAATGATAAAATCCTAACAATACAATGGGTATTTTTGAGTTAGTTGAGACAGGGTGACTATGCTGGAGACATAAACAAACCAAGAAGAACATCAGTCATCAACAAAAATGTTATTTGTAGTTGAAATCTACCATCCTCCTAAGTTTGTTTAGATCCTGCAATACTTAATCTTTTCATCGTGAATCTCAAAACTTTTCCAGTTTTCCAAATCTGCTTAGTGCGTGCAAGATATTTGTCAGGGATCATGAAAAATTACAATCTTTTGATGATTTCAKTTGGGTCTGAATTTCAGTTTTCAGGTCGATTGAAACTTCTAACTTAGCTTAAAATTTAAGGAGAATGAATTCATGAGAATTTCAGCTGCTTGCCTGACAATGGAAGTGTGTTCTTCTCCTTCCCCTTTTCATTGTGAACCAAAATGCACAGAAAAAGGAAAGAGTTTTAACGTAAGTCTTTCTTCACACATTTAATAAGTTAGTGGTCATGCTACCTTCTGCTGAAATGAAGGAGTCGCAGCAATGAACTTTGCAAAAACTGATCTGCATCATCTTAGGAAAGAGAGGGAGTGGGCTGCCTTTTTTAGCGGATGAAGCGCGTCAGTGATATATCTTTTATCTTTATAGGCAATGAATAAATCATGAAAAAATAAGAGGTGATGTAGGTTTTATCAGAAAATCATTAATGTACTTTCAAGTGTTAAAGACATATGTCAGTCTAGCTAAACAGGTCAATACTACGTAAAGACCTAGCTCAAATCTGAAATGTTCTGTCTACCTTTAAAGAATGCAGTAATATGTGAGCTACATATTCCATCTGTTTCTAAAGCATGAGCTCTCCTTAGCAATCCTTTTCATTCCAATTCACTATTTAAATCTTGGTTATGATTTTGTTTTCTGGCAAGTTAGTATTAGATAAAAATTTGCATGAACTGTGTCATGTAGGTTCAAAGATGTACATACAAGCTTATATTTTCTGACAATGTACATTGCTTTGATGGCAACTGGCAACCATTACTGTAACGCATTTGGGATTGTGGAATAGCCATTACTGGCACCAAAAGATGCATTTGTAAACCACGAGACCTTTGTATTATAGTTCCTCTAACTCATTTTTTAATGTTCTAGATGGCTATTGGAACAGCTGTAATCAAAGTATGAAATATAGTGTAGCAGTCTTATCGTAGAGATGTAAAAATACTTGATAGTTGAGTAAATTGATCTGGCTGCTGTATTCATCAGTTTAAGGTGACAGTCTGAGTTTAATTTTCACTCGTTTGTAAGATAATGGGTTCTTTCTAAACATTTTTTTTTTTTTTTTTTTACCTGCACTGTGTGAAGAAAACTAACAAAATGGCCCAGTCAGAAATTGGAACCATCAGAATTTCATGAGCAGAATTTTCCGGGTATTTTATCACAAAAGCCCTAAACAAGGCCTAGTGCTCCTCGGGGTAGAAATATTGGAAATGGAAAACGGATGCAACTGAGACGCACGTGGGTTTAGTTCAGCTCTAATCCTAACACTGAGTTAACTGATGATATCATTGTCTCTAATCCAAAGGCTTTTACCATTATGTATGGGTATAATCTGATATTCAAGAAACAGTTTTTTTGTATGAGTATTGGATTCGTAGGATGAAATTTGCGCTACAAAGAAGACCAGCACAAGCGTTAAGCGAGACTTAAGTGCCATTTTGGCCTTTGAAATGGCAATTTCATTGGTGCCCAGTCCTTGGGTACCCAGGGAAGAGGTCTGGGCAGCGGCAGCAGAGCCAGCATGTGGATGTGCTTTAACCAGCAACTCTGGGAACTGACCAAAAACCGGGTTGCCTTTGAAGGGTGGTCTTTTAATACACCTAGATGGTTTCTTACTGTGAGTGATTATTTAATAAAATCTGATCTCCTGTAAAATTGTTCATAAGACATTTTGAGGTGTCGATCTTTGATAGCTGCATCCTGCAAAAGAAGGCATGCAGTCAGGTTATGGAAGGGATTACATGCCTCGGCCCCGCCAGCAGCCAAGGGCCAGCCTCAGGGATCCGAAATTCCCTTCCGGAGCTCCCTGAGAAGCCAGGCTTCAAGCCTGCAGGAAATTATGTTTTCCTCAAGTTTAGCTTGAGTTAAATCAAAACAAATCCGAATCTTTTTTTAGCAAAGCAGCTCTCAGCTGCTCACTGGAGTAGTCATTCTTATACTATTTTGTTGCTAATGAGTAATGTTTTTTGTAATGTCTGCATCTCAACTGGGAATTAATTGCCATAGCATTGGGGAACCGCTCTTCTGGGGAGCCACAAACCCCTGTCTTGGTTTCAGTGAAAACGTGCTGAAACTGAGACACTCCAACAAAGCATTTCAGGCCCAGTCTTTTATTAGATATTTTTGTCTGATTCTGTTCCTGTGTTCACATTTGTGTTTCAATTCCTATCTGAATTACCCTATGGCTAGTATAGCACAATGTTGTTTTAACTATTAWTCTTTATTTGAATCACAGTTACATCCAGAAGAATCAACTATGTCCACGAGCTAAGACAGCACTASAGATGGTCTCTATCCCAGAAACTGGACCCCATAAGGTGAGACCCCTGTAGTATCTGGTCAAGATATACTTCATCCCATATGGTTTCCTCATACCTTGATACTTATAATCTAAATTTTTACATCAGGGCGTGAGTTCCAAGAGCATGAGGTAAGCTGTGTTCCTACAAAGACTTGTCCTATAAGGTGCTAAGAAGCTCCCATGAGCTCTCAAAATATAAATGGTACACAAAATTAAGCACCTTGTACACAGGTATAGAGTAAATCAATGGCAGAGCCAGGAAAATGTCAAGTTAGGGAAAAGTGAGGGATTCCTAACTCGTGCTGTCTCCACCACTTGCCCCGAGCAGGCAGAACAGGCTCTCAAACTTTTCCACCTGCAGACCCCTGTGAGGTCGAGTGAGGGAGACAACCACTCAGTAAATTATGAGTTAATGTAAGTATCAAGGAACATAAACAACCGATTGTCCTATGCAGTACATTTTGGTAGTCTGGGAAGAAGAATAGTCTTTCAGCACCAAAACCGGTACGTCTTGGTGAGTGCACAGACACACAGAGCTAGGGGAATACAAGTTTTCCATCCTTGAAATAAGGAAGACAGCCATCTACTTACAGGTAGGGGGAAAAATTGATGCACGTGGCTGTAATCTGGGGAAATATTTCACTGTAATCTAACCTGGGACTAATTTAAAACCAAAACAAAAAAAGAAACAAGAAAAACTGCATCTGTTATATTAGCACCCTTTTTTTTTTAATACGATCTGGCATCTGTGTAGAGCACATGACACAGTAATGTGTGTCTGTGACTGCTCAGGGTCATAACAGAGATGTTGGCCCCCAGGCCATCTTTGCCCCCGGGGCATTGCAGAGCTGCTGCCCCCTTGTCCCCGCGCCGCTGACGTGGGCTCCTTCCCCGGCCGTCCCGAGCAGCTGCGGCAGCACCTGGCACAGCCTCGTGCCACACCGCAAAGGAGCACAGCGGCCAGCGGCCCCTCTCCCCTGGGCTCTCAGCCAAGGCAGTCAGTCTTAAAGACACTGGAGGTGATTAATCACGTTCTGGTTTCGGAGGAGGAGGCGGCGGCGGCTCAGCAGCGCAGCCTTTATGCACGTGATGCTCGGTGACCCCAGCAGGGAAGGCAGTACGGGTAGAAGAGATAATGCCATGATTTTCAGATTCTTTTTAAGTTGCAGGATCATAAGAGTCTGCCTGAGCAATAGGCATTTAAGCAGATCTACGCTCAAGCTAAGCACACGCATAAAGGTCAGGAACTAGGCTGCACGCTTTGCTCAGCGTTGAGATGTCTTGATTTCATCACACCACCTCTGCTTTATTTCTCCTCTACTATTAGTTCACTGCAGCAGTGAATGCAAAAATGAAAATGCTACTGCAACTTCAGTTGTTAAGAGTATATAGCGAGTAGTATAATAATTTGATAAAATCCCGTCAGCTGCTATTGGGTCTTTTGGTGATGTGGAAACTGTTCTGGATCAGATCTGCCTAAAGCTAGTGTGACGCCGGCAATGCTTTCACAACCTGCAGGGCTGCCACAAAATCACTCACCTACATTAAAACCCATTGCCATCTTCAAAATAATGTTTTCTTTCTGTCTGATTTTTTTATCAGGCAAAAGGCTTAGCCGTGGCATGTTAGAAATACAATGAATGCAATTTAGTTTAGACCCTGTGATTAAACTTAATTCGCTTTAGAAGCTGCTGCTTACACTGCTTAATTGCTCCAATCTGAAGAGGGAATCAATACCTTCTGGCTGAGGCAAACAAGAGCAAATCTCATGCTCTGTCTGAGGAAGAACAKAAAAAAGGTTATGAACTTCATCACACCTCAGATGTGATTGCCCAAGCATGTATTACTCTCACATGGTAATTCTTAATATACTTTTGTAGAAAATTCGGTAATTAAAAAGGGTTTTCTTCTTATTTTGCAAAAGAAATTGATACGCATTTATGCAGTGTGCAAAAAAAAACACAAGAAAAAATAATACCAAGTTTGTGCTTAACTTAGAGCACCTTCTTAGAGTTAAACCCTCAGGTAACCGACTTGCTGAAGGATGGGCCAGATCCGTGAAGAAAGAGATCATTTACAGGCTCCTGAAATTCTATTCCATTAGCAACAGATGGTAAACACAAATATATAAAAAAAATATTTTTGCAAGTACATTTGATACTGCCTCTTTAACTTTTTAGAGCTGCTTCACATGTCAGACTTTCCAGAGGAAAGAGCTAGGCTAGAGCAGCAAGTTTGCTAGACAGGCTTTCGGTAACTATATATGGATTTAAAAAGAAACTTAAGCCATGGGAGGCTTAAATAGTAATAATAAAATTAATAATTTTTTTACATATAATATATATAATAATGTTTTGCAGCTATGAATTAGCAAGAGCTAATTGAGCTTCTTTCTATGAATTAGTGCGACCGGAGATTTGAAGCAGAATTGTTTTATTCGAGAGGAAACTGAACTCGAGCCGGGTGCCTTGGTTGCCCCGCAGCCAGGCACGTGGGATCTGCCCCTGCCCTGCTCCCCGTGTTTCAGCATTCCCAGCCCCACYGAAAAGAGACCTGCTTAGGAACAGCGGTTGTTTTGCTGATCAACTCTGCCGAGCACTGAAAATACATTTTAAAAGTAACAGCTCTGAAGGAGATCGGTTGCTTTCTGCAAACGCCGTGGACTGTTTAGACATATAATTAATGTAGTCTTGCACTTATGGAAACTTGGCCTTTCTGCTTGGGGTGGTTTTGGCTAAGGGTGTGTTCTTGCTGCTTTTTTTTAAGGAAGGAATGGCTTGTTATTTATTGCTGAGCGAAACGGCAAGCGCTATTAATATTGTAGTGCTGACAGAGAAAGCATTTTCCCAGTTTGCTGTTCTTTTTTCTCTTTCCCTTGAAATGCTTGTTCTCTTTCCATAAACAGATGCAAACGTTTCCTGCAAAATAAGGCAGTGAGTACAAAGTAGCAATAGCAGGGTTATCTTGTTGACGAAAAGACATATTTTATTGTATGTCTGCACACATCAAAGCATAAAAATTTCACCRAGACGAGAAGTTTCTGTGTAAAGGTGTTTGCCTGCAGCCAATTTTATGCTCTGCTGTGTAAAGATGACAGGTATTCAGGCATGAACTGATGAAGTAGAAAGTTTTTTGACTCCTGTCTCCCCAGCTCTGAGGCTCGCAGCTACAAAGCCCTTTTGTGAATACCGGTTGCAGTGGTGCTGCCCTGCCCTGCCCAAAGAGCGAGAGCTCTGCAGGAGATGGGGATGCTCTTTGGGGGCCTGAACAAGATCACTGAGTCTGCACACACCAAAATTGCTATAATTTGTCAAGCTTAAGAAAAAATACGAGTTTGGGGATGTATATCTTTGAAGACTCTTTTAGCCAAATGTCTGATATTGGGCAGACTCGCCCTACCCCCAGCATACGGAACAATGCATACCAAATTTCAGGGCAAACTGAGTTCAAGCCCCTGAAACAGCTGACCTTTAAAGCGAAAATGCTTTGCAATCCCTGACTAGTCGAAGCTGCCACAACTGAGTCAGAGAGACATGCTGGGAAAACTGAACATGAGCGTTTCTCATTGCTATGAGAAGAATGATATGATCTCAACCTGGTATTTTTTGTGCTGGATGTTTACTGAAGCTCTGTCCTTCCTAGCTGATGCTTTAAACACAGGATTATGTTGCCTAAAGTTTTTTTTCCCCTGATATGAAGAGTATGGCGAACAGTCTAGTCTTTATTCCTTCAGTTTATCCCTGCTGCCTATCCCAGGAGCACTGGAACTGTGAAACTGCCAGCAGCTACCTGGAGTTGGACAAATATAGGTATGACGGTAACTGCAAGAAAGACAGGAGACTAGGCTGTTACAGGCAAATGCTACCGTTACAGTAAGCTTGTGAGCCTATAGTGAATTATATTATGCAACCAGAGCTCTACAGCTTTATTTCCTGGTCACATGAGCTTGAAGCCACAGTACGGTAATTCAAAACATTGGTTAGAGGCAAGAAATGTAAGAAAGAATCGTTTGAGGAAATATAGTATTTCAGACTAAACTGTTCAACAAGATAAAGAAAGTAGTAGTTTCCTAAAAGAAAAAGAAAACACCTAGAAAAAAACAAGAAGCAGAAAGTTTCTCATCCATTGGAGAAGTAAACAAAAGAAGACTTAATTTTTTAGCCTTGAGAAAAATAAATGAAGATTTCAGAAGTCTATCTAAAAAGAGAGCTCTTTTAGAGCTTGTCATTTAATTTATATGTTCTTCTGGGCAGAGATTGCAATTTTCTGTTGTTTGTCCAGAACATATTGCTGCAGGGTATTATTCATAAGCAGAGCTTGTTGGTGAAAAGTAAATAAGAAACGCCATCAGGAGATAGTAAGAATTGTAACCAGCAGCCCAATGGCACATCAGTCTGTTTTCTCACATTTCACATTCCCAGCAGGAATGTGTACGCAGGGCTTAAACCGGTTTGGACTTCGTGCTCTCTTTTGAGCTGGGTAATGGTAAAGCTGTGGTTATGCCAGCACAAAATCCATGACAAGAGGGGATTGTACACCCAGTTGGTAGATGGCTGCAATATCAGAAGCTCAGTGGAAAAGACGAGCAGCGTAAGTAAAGTAGAAATGGCTAGCTCCTAATAGACATAAATCCTAGTGAGTTATATTTACAGGTTTCCCAGACACCATTCTTTCCAAATCCAGCAAATCCACCTTACTCCAATGCACAGGATTACGCTAACCCAAAGACCTCTTAAACTATTGTATTCATAATGCTTAATGATTCTCCTTTTCCCTACATACGAGTGGGAAGTACCAGAGAAATAACCCTGTTCAGCCTCCTCTGCAGTGTATTGGAAAAAGCACACGTGCCTGTTTTTAGAAGTGGTCTCAGCCAGTTTGAAGCAGAGGGATGTTTTTTCAGTCGTTACCTGCTAGAGCTGTTGTTAACTATTGCCTTGTTCCTCTCAGGTATTTTGCTTTAAAGAGTTTAAAAGCCAAAAGCGCTGGCGTTTTGACTGAAAAAGGTTTTTYGGGGGGTTTCAGGTTTTCAGTAGCGTGATTCTGGCTCAGTGAGTTCTGTGGGGATTTAATTTTTCTCTGGGTTCCTTGGAAACCTTCTATAAACGGTTTAAATTTACCAGGCTGGTTTCTTTAGTCTGCCTGGTTCCTCAGTGTGTGCTCTCCATAAAGGCTGCCTTGGGTTTTTATCACCTCATCATTGCTCCTGGTTCACTGCTAACAGCTGGGATAAAGGAAATCTCCATGTAGGCTAAAGTCCCCCCGCTCCCTCAGTGCTGCTGTGATACAAACCGTTCAGATTTTTTTCTTCCATAGTGACTGTCATTAGAAAAAAGGAACAGATGGAAGACAAAATGCTTAACCTTGCCCTTGTTATCRTCCCCACCGGGTATTTCCAGAGAGGATGCTTTCACCGATTCCAGGCTAGCTTTATACTTTTTTGCCCCGTATTGGGACAGAACTTTGCTTTAAGTTTGAAAAGGCACTTCTAGTCATATTAATACAAACACAGCTGGTGCAGCTGCAGGAGCTAGCTGTGAACGAGCCAGCTCTGTAACTATTTGCTAGCAGTGTAGCCTTTGCGGTCCAGAACTCACTGCAATCTGCAGTGTCATGAGTGAAGCTGGGTAGATGCCTGGACATTTATCTTGAGCTGAGATCTGGCCACGAATAGCTGCTATCAGTACTCCCAAGAYAACGCAAGTCTAGAAGCTGTGCCTGTATAAGGCAACCCAGTACATTTTGACTGCTGGCAAAAACGGTGGTAATCCCAAGGATTTCCGCAGCATGGAGCCCAAATCTCTGATTTATCAGCTAATGGCTTTCAGTCTCCAAGGTCATCATTCTGATAACTCTCCTGAGGACTAGGATTTATACCTTCAGCAAGCAATTAGGTAGAAGGGCATGTCTAGCTGAAGTCCTGATGGCAGGTTTTTTTTTTTTTTTTCTTTAAACTGATGTGTTTCTTCCCTGACGCCCTTCCAGTTCTCAGAAATCACTGGATTCATGCCACTACGTCCATCAGTTCAAAATTCAATTATGTGTTTCTTTTCGGGCAGCACTCAGGATCACAGAGAAATTTGCCATATTTACAGAATATATAAGCAATTACAAGACAGCTTCCCACTGCTATCTGGGAAGAGCACGTGTCCAAGAAAAATACAGCAAGAATAGTACAGCTTGATCTTTGTTAACTCATACCTTAGAAGAGTCAGGTGGTTGATGTGCAGCATGCATTTGCACCTAAATAATGATGAGATCCATCAAACTGAGGTCCTTTCTTCCTCTGGAGTCGTATGCTAACTGTCCTGGAACAGATATTGTTATTAAGGAGAATTACAAAATAATCGTTTAAGGAAGATAAGCAAGTGGAGGGGCAACATCTGTGCATCAGGTGCTAAATGTAGTGCAGGGGGAAAAGGACCTAGCAATTCAGAGAGAATATAAGATGGTAAAAATAGTGAATCTCATCCCACTCTTGTTTGGAAGCCACTGTGGTTTTTTCTTGGATAAATGGAAAGGGAAAAGAAGAACTGTTCAGCTTATTTCTCTGTGGCCTTTAGCAGGAAACCTTATCTTCGTGAGTGCTGACACAGTGCTGAGAAGAATTGCAGCCCTGAACCCCACCTGGGATGGAACAGGCATGAAGGAGTGGGCTTTCTGGGCTGCATTTTCATGCTTAATGCTCAGTTCTGAAACAGCAAACTTCAGCACCCCGATTTTCTGCCCGTTGCACGGACGCTTGTGGGAACAAAGAAAAAGCCTAACTCATTGGGATCTCTTGCACAGGTGACAATGGTGTGGGGAAACAGATCTCTTGAACAGGATGGCCGGTCACTCTCTGGATGGTGGTGGGAGCCTCCACTGCAAGGGTCCTTGCAACAGCATCTTCAGCTGGATTGGGTGAGCCTCTCCAGGCTGCTGTTCTGCCGCACGCATATATCCAGCTGGGCTGTGGTCCTATGGGACCGCTCTGGCAAACGCATGAGCTGTTTCTATTGATTATCTTAAACTGTGAACCAAGCCTCTCCTGACTATATTAGCTATGTACAAAAGACTGTCCTAGGCGAGCATCTGTCGGAGCAGTTTCTACTGAACATTTGTAATTCCCTGTGCACGGTTTGGTCAGTTCTGCAGGCAGAAGGGCTCGGGGCAGCTGCTGGGACTGCCAGGTTCTCCACCTGGGCTGTTACTCTGCATGCTGAACATGCAACTAGTGCCTGTCAGCTGGCCTCTGCTGCTCAGGGGGATTTCTGGGCCTTCCTAGATTTCCCCCTGGAAAGGTCCCACAGCAATGAGTGGAGTGCTGTGCTGTGCTACGGGGTGAGTCCCTGTCCCAGGTCAGCCCAGACAATGGGTGGAGATCTGGGGAGATCCTGGACCACCCCAGGAGCTGATGGCTGAAGCGCGGTGGGCGTATGCACAGGCACTGCCCTAATACCCAGCTACACCTCGGTTGTAGCTATGGGACAAACGTGAATTTCATGTTACAATTTATTATTATAATTTAAATTTCACAGATCTTACCACAAGCCTTTTACGGAGTGTTGCTGTGACAGTATTCGTACTACCGCTGAGATTTAGTTTTGTTTGCATTTTTTGTAAAATGGACTCTTCTCCGAGTAGCTCTGGAACTGACTGGCTAAGATTATTCATATGGGCCTCAATTTCTTCAGCAAAGCAGTGAACTAAGTGTTATAATTTGCATCAATAGGAACAAAATTGCTCATCTCAGTGCTGTGTACCTTTAAGGGCCCTCTGAGCTCCCACCCTGCTGAAACACATCTCCCACAGAGTGACTCTGAATGGTTTGCAACCATTCTCTATGCTCCTTGTCCTGTTTAAGAGCAGGATGTGGCTGCTAAGGATTTGGCTGGTCTATGAAGGCATTTGAGGCTTAGGTCAGCATGGTCCAACCAGCTGCCTTGACCACAGGCAGATCTGGCCCACTGCCCTTCTCCTGGAGGAGACAAGGAACAGCTGCTTGAGCTGCAAACGCAAATGGGGCTGCTGAAGGCTTCCTCCTGCACCGGCCCAGACGCCGGGCAGCGGGAGTGATGGCTTCAGCCTGGCGTGGGAGCACCCGGGCAGCACTGCCAGCCCCGTGGCACGTAGGTGGCAGCAGCCGGGCTGGCACAGAGGCACGAGAGTCTGCTGGTGGGGAAAAAAGGCTGTGGTTAAAATACGAAACTTTGGTGAAATGGAGGCCTGGGGCACCTATCTACTGAGCTACAAGGCACTCCAGTTGTCAGCCTCTGAACTGGCACTATAAGCCTGGCACACTCTCTCTCTCTCTCTCTCTCTCTCTCTCTCTCTCTCTCTCCACACACAGAAGAGATTCTGCTATAGAGTGTTTCTAGCTGTGTGCATGGCTAAGAATTAGTGCAAGGAACGGATTAGTAGCAAGCGCTGGCTGAACGTTTGCTTGTCCTCAGATATTTTAGCAAAATAAAAGGGATTGCATTCAGACAGCAGAAGAAAGTTGACTGTAAAATGAGGAGAGGTGTATGGCTTAAATATTCCATAGTGATGTCATGGCAGGAAGTTAAGTCCTATTTTTTTTCTGGTTTAAACTTAATGGAAAGGGTAAGAAAATATTTCAGCTGTACAGCTACTGCTATGCCTCTAAGTGGTGAGCTGCACGGAGCAGCTGTGTCTCTGTATGTGCTGTAATACGCAGCATACATCCCCACACACCCTTGGTGCAGAAGTCACAGTTCCCCTGCGGTTACGAGGAATTACGCTGCCATGATCCCATTGCTAAATACGGTCCACAAAAGTCAAAGTGTAGACGTAAAAAAACCGCACTAACTAATCCTTGCAAAATCCAGTAAGGTAAAACATATGTACTGTTATCTGTGTTCTACAAGGGGATGAGCCAAAAAAGAGAGAACGTGTCAGTGACTACTTATAAGATAGTCTTAAAGCCCCCAAATCTATGAATTGCTACTTCCAGTGCTTCCCTGGATGTCACGATATTTTCTCAAGGAGGTAACCAGCCTCATACGCACTAAGGGCAAACCAAATTTCTGTGCTAAATATCCCAAACTGCATACCGGATGAGGTTAGGTATCGATGGCAAAATGAAAGATGATTCTAGAGTATAATATATTGCAGGAATCACACTCGGTCTGATCAAAGAAACTGTTTTAAAACTGGATTTAAACCTAGAGCAAGTGCTCAAATGCCCTGCAGTGAGACAGGCTGCCGAGGCTGCTCCTCTCCCCACCGCTCTACGTGCCGAACAGAGGCTGCGTGTTACTTAGCTGAGGGCCAGCACTGCCTGGGATCTGACGCGGCAGCAATGATGAGAAGCACGGAGGGAGAGAAAAGAGGTATTACTATTCCTACTTACACCTACTTTTGACTCTGCATGTTTGTACAGGCCTTTAAGCTTTTTTATAGCTGGCCCAAGTACAGCGAGAACAAATCAAGCAAGCAGCTGGACAAAGCCTTGGTATTTCTGACCTATGCCAGCGTGGGAGCATCCAAGCTTGCATCCAAGTGTGCCTTGGGATCCAGCAAAGCTTTTGGGAAAGATTTGACACTTTCTTTTTCATATCTGAGTGGTGCAAGTAGCAGCAACCCTGGATATCGGTTTGTTAGTAGATGACATTACTGGAAGGCAATGTTTTGATTATATTAAATAGCTGTCAGCCTCAGATGTTGTTCAACAATTTGAACTGTTGATCTTTTACATGGATTTTTTCCTGAAAGAAAATATTTAGTTAACACTCACCATTAAATCAATGAAAAAAATACACTTTCCTGACATATAYTCTCTTTGATCTTTACTAATTTGCAAGCATCTCTGTCCATACTTGTCTTTATCATCTTCATAGTCATTGTGAGAAAATGCTATTTTCACRTTTTTTCTGGCTTATACTTGTTTATATTTTGCTCTGATATGGTCAGCTTCTAGTATTACATGTGGTTTAAATAGAAAAGACATGGTGGTAAAACAAAATTTCTGTGACTGTTTTGTGGGTTACCCTTAAATTGACCGGTAGAGCTTCAGAAGTATAAAGCAATTAGTGGGAAAGGGAGAAAGGGCTGAGATGCCTGGAAGGGACATGTGGTCAACCCATTTTCCAGACCTCCTCTCAGGAGATCACCCACGGTGTTTGAAACTTGCTGGCTCACCTGGGTGACCCGCTGGTGAGGATGACCATACAGAAAACATCTGCTTCCTTAGACCCTTGTCTTGTGAGGACTTAGCATATGCTTCGCTTTCTGAATATAACTAGCCCTGCTGAGTTTGGTAGGACTGTGTACATGAACACAGTTAAGTACAGACAGGAATGTGGCCTTCAGCCTTAATTTGTSCAAAAACACAGATGGAAAAGCAGGTCCATTTTTTTCTCCTTATGAATCTATAGGAATTATCATGTCATAGTGTGCTCCGTCACCTCACGGTATGTGGGGATCAACACAATTTTAACCAGGCACATAAAATACATAAACAACAAATGGAAGGTAGTACGACAGCTTTAGAAGAACCCCTTGGGGCTGGGAATGCGTCCTGAGTCCTGTCCGTGTCAGTTTGGGAGCCACCGAGAGGTAACTGAAAGGGTCTTCTCACATGGCAATCTGCACAGGTGCAATACTCGCCTTTCCAAAGTCAGTTCAAGCTTTCTCTTCGGTGTCAACATGGCCAAGATTTAACCTTAAATATTTCTAGTATTTTGGATAAATGCTGCTCATTCTTTTGCCAAAAAAAAAAATCAGAATTCCCACAAATTCCTTCAGAAAGACTATTATCACGGTTCTCACCATGCCCTACATGTTCCTCTCAAAATGGCATGCTGCCCGAAGTGTTGCTTCCTAAGCAGAGAGACACATTGGCCTGGCTGGGCAAGGTACAGCTCCACCCTCACGTTGCCTGTCTTGCTTCTCTCTGCCGCCCTCTTTTTTTAGAGATCCAGCCATCTTTTGCTGGTTTTCACTGCCATGGCTGATTTACAGGTGATGAGTACTGAGGAACTCTTGTTTTGGGTTTGTTACAGCATCACAGAAACGTGTGCTGGCTGCTCTCAAAAGATCTGGTTGCTAAGGCTGCCTGCTTTCAAATCCCCCACGAACCCTGGCATGGACCAGCTCTCTCCAAAGAGTCACCTTCAAGATCCAGACTCTTGGACTTGGCAGTGGAGCCTCCTGTCAACATCTGGTCCAAGAGAGTAGGGGAGGTAGGACTGGAAGGGTATATTTCATGTGCCTGTGCTGTCTCTCACAGATCCTACAGCTGGTGATGCTGATGGTAGTGCCCAGAAATGTGAATTTGGGCAAACCACTGAGGACTGCTAAAATTTTGATGCTTCTAGAGGCGTTATTTTAAGGTCTTAAAGTCCTGCCTGCTTGCGTCAGAATGAGTATCCACATTCAACACATTAGTATATTCTGTTTATTAACTGTTATGTATTAGCTTCATCAAGTGGGATATGGTTTTCTTCATACAGTCTTACTTCACCTACAAACCCTTCTGCTTCTAATAGACACAGGGAATATGATGAAAGAGAGTATTCTGTGCCGTTCCAGAGAAGATTAGACACATTTTTATTTGCTAATGCATTCCACTTCCAACATATTTACTGCTGTGACATCTGGACAAAAAAAGATGTTTGGTAACCAGTGAAGTAACTTGATAAAGTTACGATGTCTGGAGGGGATTGCTCTTGCGTTACTATGTGATAGTCCCACACGGTGTGACTATATTTCCAGTTAGTTAGAGCCCCAGGTTTATATATTTGATGAAGAGATGCAAATGGAATTTTTAGTAAGAAAACAGCAGAATAGAAGGGCTTCAGAGGAGACAGTTTATTCTCTAAATTAGATTTTTTTTTTTTATCACGTGAGGCAATGAAGTGTTTTGTTTGCATTAGTTAAGAAAATGTTTTAATCGCTCAGCTGTTCCTAATCATATCATACAGCTAATTGTTTGAAAATGTTTGGTAACCAAAACCGTTTGCAAATGCCAACACTTTTGTACACCTCAGCAGAAATGAACCTCTGCTGAAAATTTGGGCCAGAAGCATTYTTTGCCGTGATGATTTTTCTCATGCAACAACTTTGTCCCAAGGCTAGCCATCACATATCAATAATTAATACCAAATCGCTGGTGGTCAGAGAACTGTTAGAAAGCATTATGTAAGCCGTAATTCGGTTAACAATAGCAAATTCTTTTTTGTACATCATCTGGAATTAACACAGTGAACAATCTAGGAATTACTACTCATATCTGGAAATGCCTAACATTTCTGGAAACTTATGCTTCCAGAAACAACTAATGGTTCCTGTATTATTCATTGTGCTGATTCCCAGATGACTCGCAGCCCAAAAAAAAGCAAAGAGAAAAGACTACTGTCTGCAAGTAATTTGCAAGTAAGCCAAGTGCAAGCAAGCCAGTTACAATATAGAGCAAAATATTTCCAAGATTCATCTTTGACTCTGCCCCACCGAAGGCATGGGTRAAGTTCCCATCGCTTTCAGCAGGAGTTAGAGAAAACTTGTTTAGAAAATGCAGTCCTCGATGCCTCTTTCTGAGTATCTTAGTTACTAAGGCAGTTATTTTTTCTATTTATGCTGAAGCAGCTTTGGACTCCCTTTTTGTCACTGCAGCAGAAGCAACACCAGCAAGTGTCCAGAAACCCTTCTCGGAGGGTTCACATTCTTGACAGTGAATTAAGACTAAAGCGATCCCTTTCAGAAGAAAGGAGGGGAAATAATACTGATAAACGGAATAAGACAAACAAAATATTTTATAATGTGCAAATAATACGATTTAAATTACTGCCACAGAATTAGTGGTCCTAGCTGCGATTTATAACTTGCAAGTCTTCCCAAAAGCTGTAGTATAATGCTCATTGCTCACTTTAACACTTTTGAAAATCCTGTGCGTACATTTTCAGGAATGCGAGAAACCACCACAAAACAAGCTTGAGTTTGCAGCCCATAGTTATACGTGATCCCAACTGGACTACTTTGAAAGAAAGGTAGGTTAGTTTTAATGTATGTCTGAGTATGTTCTGGTTAGTGCATCCATCTCAGCAACGAGACCTCCTTGTTAGTTCAAATTCTTCAGTTTTACAAGTAATCAAAAGATTACAAACTACTGTCTGTGATTATTCAGAGATTAATGTTAGAGAGCTTGGCCTGGTCCTTTGTAGGTTGGATCGGTTCAAATCTGTAATGTTTTTTTAAAAATCAGCAATAGGAGAAAATGAGCAAAATGTGGTTCTTTGAAAATAAATACATAAAAACACGTAAGTAAGTGTAACGGCAATGCCTCTTATTGCAGCGTGGTTGACACATCCTCAGAACTGTGCCTGGATGGCAGCTTGACCCTGTAGCCCCTCTGAAAGCACAGTTTCCTGGGGCAGCCAAGGTCGAGCACATCTCATAATCGTACTCTGCACAAGGTGCTTTGGGAGCCAAGTGTGAAGATAAGTAGAAAATGGGAGAACCTGTATGGTTTCATTACCCGAAGAAATCTTTGCTGCTATTCCAAGAGTTTTTATTTGTGCTAAACTACTCCTTCATCAAATTTACATTCAAATGTAAACTCCAGTGCAACAAAAGGCTAAGAAAACATGGGATATGTCACCCTTTGCCATCATCGTATGTGCAGACTTTCTACAAAAAGGGAGTGATTTTGAAGTCCAATGCCATGCCACTCCAGGAGCATAACCTGCAAAATATATTGTAAGACAACAGAGTAAGTAGTGATTTAGCAGGTTTGAAACCAAGGGTGAAATCCCACCTCCCACCAAAGGTACGGCACAGTGCCAGGGGCCAGGTTTACCCGGAGGTTATTGCTAGTATATCACGCTGTACAACAGCGGAGCCAGAAAGGGGAATATTCATTGCCTTTTTTTTTTTTCAAAGCAATATTTGTGCCTTTTAATGTGTCTGCCTTAAGCTATTCGCAAAATGGGCTGAAAGAAGCCACATGCTCCTGCTGTTCCTTTCTGGTTGGCCATTGTTGCTGCCACTTGCAGATTTAATGCTGGAAACTTAATTACGCAGGGTCTTCCTTGGAAGAAGAGCAGGAGGGGAAGGAGAGGCAACCCCGCAGTTGTAGACAGGCTCCCTCTGCTCTGAAGGCCGCTGGCACCAAATAAACAGCGCACGTTGCAGCCGTTTAACCCACGCAGGTGTTCTGCCCGTGGGTTGCTCTTATAGAGAGGATGGGTTGTCCAGCCCTGCCTTCCAGACCCTTCTCGGTTTTGAATGTACCCTCTTAATTTTCATTTCAAACAGTTGTCACAGCTTTGGTTTGGTTGAACCTTCTTAAGGCTCCGAATAGCAAAGTGTTTTGAATGCCTCCGAAGCTGCCTACTGTGAAACAGAAGCATTTATTCTGTTACCAGAGGGAAGCTGCTCTTCTTTGTGCTTCTGTGGGTTTGGGYGCTGAGATCCTTCAGCAAATTTACGCTTGGGTGTCACCTGTCTAACCCTGGAGGAAATCCTCCCAAGTCTGCCGCGGCACTACACCGCTGCTGTCTCAGGCTTTCCAGCACCCCGGCAAGACGGTCCGTAGGGAAAAGCAGGTTTATCAGCTGGCACGGGCTCTGGAAGCGTAAACCCCAGTGGGACTAAAGCACCAGAACGGACTGATTTGTGAGACCAAACGTGGTCTTCAGAGGCTCTGAATGCCAGCAGCAGGGCTGGGGCTTTCTCATCCAAGGCAACCAAGCTGGAAGAGCCGTAATAGTTCCTAAGCCTCAATTAGCCCGCAAACTTTATTCAATCCAGCTTCTTTCCATTAAAACCAATCATACATCTTTGCTTCTTGACTGTAAACGTGGAAACAGGCGGGTAGTGTTCCTGCAGCTCTGCAGAGCACCCCGTGCACTCTGGCTCAAAGTCAGTCGTAGCAAACAACTGCRCTGGGGCTCCAGGTCGAGCTGCGGAGGCAAGTTTTACCAGTGCCCATGGCATCCTCTGCAGAAGGGCCCGCACAGCCAAAGCAAGTCATCTCGAATGCTGGTTCCTAAGCCATGCCATTCTGAATAAAAGTYGTAAACTGTAGTAGGAGGTATAAATCCCCTATCGATATTCTGCACCAACCTCAGGCATGGGAGAATAACGCAGTGTTAGGGCTGCTGAATGAGTGCTCTGTGTGCACCGAGTCATTAAAAAGCTGGGGAACAGTCAACCATGACTGCAAAAAAATAAATATAGCGCTGACTGTAAATAGTACCCCTTCACCTGCTTCTTCAAGTAGAATTTTATAAGAATGTTTGTTAAAGGGAATGATTTTTTTTTTTTTTTTTTTTTTAACAGGGAGATTTTGGTATATTTCAATTGAAACCATATGCTTGGTCTTATGCTGCTCAAATACAAAGTCAGTCTAGTTTTAAATTTAATACACTGTTAAAAACACCGAAATAAAAATCCGAGTGAATGTGTTAGGATATAAAAAGGACATTTTCCAACTCCTAAAAAACTGATCTGGGAATACAAATGACTTTTACTATAGAAGCATGTTTTGTTTTATTCTTTATTTGCTGCATTGGGAAAGGTGAGAGGAGATTAAACCAGTTAAATCCTAGGATTTTTTTTTTTTTTTGTCATTTTCCATCTTCTCTCACTTTTATCTGCACAAAGGATACAGTTATAAATATTTCAGTTTTATCTGAGGCAGAGAATAGAAAGGCTAAACCATTGCGGAGACATGTTTAATAAAACTACGTGCAGTTGGTTAGCCTGAACATGTAGGCTCCCACTCTAAATTCATGAGCAAGGACTTTAAAGGATTGGTGAGAAGAGGAAATTTGATGACTAATCAGTATAAAATGTGTCAGGATCTAGCTTTTATTCAGGAATTCATCCCTAATCTTAATACATAAGATTATGTGTATAAATCGTAAAATGCCATCCTTACAAAGGTGGCAAAACTGGAAATTTTATAGGGTAAAATCTGCTTAAATTGTTGGGGAACCGACCTAGAGAACAGGCCTGGTGAAATTCAGCTTTCAGAAAATTTAGATGTTTTTCAAGACCCTGCCTCAAATGAATACATTAAATCACAGGACTGCAAATCCTGAGCAACTGTATCAATGGATTAATCCCATTGGAAATGACATCAGCATTTCCCCACCAGACTCTCTCAGATTTCTTCCAATTCTTTTCCAACCCTGCCTGAGCAGAACATGTCAGGTTTTAAGCTTTTTCTATTTTGTAAGAGAGGAAGAGAAGGAAAGAGAAGAAAAGTTGTGGGGCTTTTTTTAAATCCTAAAATAAATCTTATTTTACTCCTAACAGGTTAGAGGCAAGGAGAATGTGTTATCATGAGTAATTAGTGAACCGTGTTTCTGTAACATCTGCAAAGTATATGTTTTCACATACAGCCTTTTCACATTCATGTAGAGCATTAAATATGACACAGAAAGGACTGAAAATCAAATCAACATTTTAACAGCACGATATGCTGTCTCTGTAACAAACCACATTTACAGTAATGGGAAAACTTCTCCATGTGCTGGTCAATGATGATGCTTTTTAAAGTGTTTTCATTTCCACCGAGGAAGTGTTATTATTTCCACTTCAGGAACCTTGCTGAAGAAAAACTAGTGATATCCCTTTTGGGGTTCGAGGTTTTTCATCAACAGACAGAAACTGCATGAGTATAATACCAGTAAATATTCATCCCTCTTCATCTCTTTTTTAACGTCTTCCCTTCTTAGGAAGCATCCAGATGCATCACTTGTCTTTTCAAAAATAACCTGAGCACATCCTCAATTTTCTGCGTTAAGCAAATTATATTTCCATAAAGTAAACCAGCACCCACTACAGAGAGGGGCTGTCGTAAAATCTCTTTCTGTATTTTTCTGCCAAGGTTGAGCTCATTTTGGTGTTGGCTAAAGTTGAAGTAGATTCAATACTAATTGCATATTCTTCTGAGACAATCAGCCTGACAGACTCTTTCTATTAGTTGTATTCACGTTAAGCCTCATACCCAATACTTCCTATAGCTACTCGTGTTTTTTGAATTCGGTTTTCTGCATTGCTTATCCAAGAAGGGCCAGTGCTAAAGGACTCGGAGGACTCTATGCCCAGACACAGCTGTGGTTTCAGCCTGAAATCTGTCAAGAAGAAAAGGTTTATCAGAATCCACCAGCTTCAAACATAAGCTAACAACAAAGTTGTTTTCTCTACAGATTTGTATTTGAGAAATCTCTTGTTCTTGAATTAAACTTGCCTTTCTGAGAAATTCAGAATGTCAGTGTAATTGCGGACAAGCATGCTGGTCCTGGAACATAGTCGGTACGGTTCGTGCTTCAGCATATTCATTCCTAATTTCTGTTGTATTCCAAAGTTATACTGAATGAATATTAAGTGCTTTATAAAAGTTCCATTTGGCGAATCTTTTTTTATTCTGTAGAATTTCTGGTATATTCTTATGGCAATTTTCCTTCAAAAAACTGGCATTATTCTTTCATGGGCTATTTCATGCCCTCCTAACTTGGTGTCATTTGAGCATTTAGTGCTACACCCTACAATTAGAAATYACACACACATGCTTGTTAGTTTAAACAAGGTATCTTTATGTAAAGCTATAGAACAGTTCACAGCAGGAAAACAGAGGCTAGTAGTCAGAAAACAACATTTATACCCTAAAGCCTGTGGGGCCTTTAGGACCATATAACATGTATCTGTTCTCCAAATTAATGGCCATTTACATCTGAAACATTCTGATGCTGCAAAGTTTACCGTCATCTGYGACAGGAATAGCAAGCACATGTGAGCCAAGAACCGAAGCTCGCAGAGGAAGATTATGCAAGCATCACCTGAAATCCAGGGCCGAGCTGTGTATTTGCCATCAGTTTATAGGCAATTTCTGGACTGGAGGCTGATTTCAGTGCTGTTGCATAAGAGGCTATGCAGAGTAAATTCTGCAGTTCTTTATAGTACTATAAACCTAATGCTGTTCAGTGGAAAAACAATGGCTTTACCACAGCAGAGTGTATCATGCCAAGTATTTGTAAAAAGACAGTATCAGTATGCTGCTTTATTTTTGTTTCCAGTACTTTTTCCCCGTTTTATGCAAAAGAAATTTTTTCATGCTTGAGCAGGCACAGAGGGTAAAATACTGTCATGCTGAAATCAATGGGCCTTTTGACAATGCCAGGATTTCAATGCGGGCCTTCATGGGAGCATGCCACAAGGAGCAGCTGTTTCTTGGATGCATCCCAAAAGCTCCCCAGATATCTGATCTCATACAATTACCCCTATGGGTTCCCAGCAGAAAATGTAAGGTTCAGCAGAAAACGGCTTGCTCTCCTCCCTGGTTCTCTCCACCCCGCGTTTCTGGTATTCCTGAGAAATTCCCTTCTGTCCTCCTTCGGTTTTATTGCCCTCTGTGCCTTCCAGATAATGCCAGAAATTACTTTTGAAAACTCTATGTTGACACTGATTTTTATGGTGTTATTTCAGCCATCGCTGTGGTGTTCCTGCTGCCGTTAACTGTGATGAAAATGGCTGGCCCTTCAACCCAGGTCTTGATGGATAAAGGTAATTGTAACTTTCAGTGCGTGTCTTTCAAAAAAAAAAAATTCTGATTTTCATTTGTATGCACACGCTTTTACGGACAGTTTAAGGGTATTCTTATTAGATTATCTCACTGCAGTCTTAAGACTTTTGTCTTTTAGATGTGATTTTGAAATGAATAACGGCTACTCATGCACAGTATTGTTCTGTCAGCGTGAGCCTACACCTTCTCCGTTGTTTGATGCTTTTCAGTTAAAACTTAGGATTCTGTTGCGTTGTAATCCTGAACCATAATCGGTGTTGCCTTGGATCAGGCTGTTGTGTATCTTTCAGCAAGTTCCAGCTTTTACCAAAGCTTTGCCCACTGAGTCACCAAGGCTGCAGATCCCGTATTGCAGACTTCCTTCAGAAGCAGACATTCCAAGTGGGTTAATTGGGGAGAGACTATTTTGATGTAAAATTTAAATGAAACTTGGATAATGCACGTTGGATTGAAAACAGCAGTGGCCGGGAGTCGGCAGCTGCAGCAGGGAGCAACAGACACCTCTTAGTCTCTTAATGTATGAAGAGACGGAGAAAAAGTAGTTACTAAGGCTGAATTTTTTACCCACTGTGGCACTGGTGAAAGCATAACCATGCTGACAAAGCTATAGCTGAGTGATTTACAGCGCGGTACTTCCATGAAGAGACCTCAAAAGTGGAGTCCACCACAACCCAAGTATCAGCCAAACCAGTTAGCTGGCAGTAACACCAGCCGGGGTGGAAACTTATGTAGATAAAGTACTATGGCTGGCAAAGAATTGGGAACCAAATAAAATATTAGGTGAAAGAAGAGTGCCCTGGGAATAAAATTGTTTGAAAGAGCCCCAGTTGGCAAACACAGACCAAGGACAAATGCCAAGCAGGCTCAGTTGAATAAGCTTTAAACCTTTTATAGAAAGCTGAAGCACAAAAGCTTAGCCTAATCCAACCTATTTATATGAGTGTTTTCTGAACTTAATTACAAATTTAAAATGTTTCCAAATGCGTGGAGTGTCTCTGTTTGGATAGCTTGTCTGGCCTGGGTTTTCAGCGGTGCAAAAGAAGTTGCCTGGACTTTGCAAACATTGCTTACCTTGAGGCGTATGTGCGCGTGGTCTTAACTGACTCCGAGGCTTGGAAAGTCTCCTGAAAGCAATTCAGTAAGTGAAGGGTTCAGCTATTACCCTTGCTGTCTCTGGGTTAGGTTTTTGTTGGTTGGCTGACGCGTTGGTTTATTTTTTGCTCTTGTTTCTTGGTGTTTGTTAGTCTTATGACCTTCTGCGCTTACGTAAAGCACTTCAGTAGGCTCTAAAGTCAATACTCGGGAACGCTGATAGCGCAGGTTATCATTAAGTATTAAAGGCCACRCTGCCAGTGAGAACTTGCATTCGGTACCGCTGTATCATACCTTAAAGGGCCTGGCCACGTAGTTAAGCCCATCACTGAGCTCCCAGGAACCTACCGACCTACCCATTGGTAGCAGGGGCGCCTGGGAACAGAATCAGCAGCCAGCCACCAAAGCCAGATACGTGGAGATAGGGGCCTCGCTGGAGCCTCGCAAGGAACTGCAAGCGAAGAAAGGAGCAGCTTGTGGAGCCCAGCACGCTTGAGCTCGAGAAGAGCAGCTGGTCTCTACAGCAGCTATTTGCTTCACGTGTGCCCAGAAACAGGATAGCTTGTGATTACAGAACAAAGCCGCCGTGAGGGAAGGGGCTCAAGGCTCTGCATTTGAAACGTAGGTGTCTAAAGTCATGGCAGCATAAGAGATGGCAGAGCCAAAGTCCCCTGAGCCCCATAAGGCTCTAATCTACAAGGCCCAGCGTAATAGTGAAAAAAGCAGAGATACAACATAAGCGGCTGGCCTCTTTCCCAATCAAGTTAACTGTAAGCATCATAGTTATTTACAACATGCAGAAAGTATCAGGATGATAGTTAAAATATTTACACTAAAGAGGCAATATAAATCTTTTTGCATGCAAAGCCCTCACAAACAGCAGTGGGAGTTTTAACTCTGGATGACTGCAGGATTTGGTGTAATCTCTGCTAGCTGGTGATGTTTTTCCATGGAAGAGGAAGGATGATGTGAAAGGAGCTGGTAACTTTACAGACCCTTTCTTTCTGTGATCTCGCCTTGATTTAACAACTCAAAAACAGTAAAGACAGATTTATACTAGTTACCTGCAAGGTTCGACCCTGCTATAATCCAGCTACTGGATTCACGCAGAATACTGTTTCATGAAAGAGAAATGCTTAAAATTTTACCTAGTCAGCCCCGCAGGATGAACTGTATTTGGGTTTTCCTCAAACGCATCTGACGTTTTATTTAAGAATAGATTTTGCGTTTCATTTCCCCAATCTTTACCCTATCAAGGTTTATTGCATTGCACCTTATACTTGAACCTGCATCTTTTTCCCTTTCAAGTTTTTAACCGGTGACAAACCACACGGTCTGAGCGACCAAGCGCGTTTGCGGCTTTGCGAAGCCCCTCTGCCCCGCACCTTGTGCTTGCCGAGGGGCACGCGGAGCTGCTGTGGAAATTAGACTATCAGCAAAGTAGTCATTTCTAATGGGAAAATGAGAAAAGCTGAGCAATCCCGGGTTTGGGGTTTTTTTTGTTTATGAAGGGGAGAAAGGTGTACGTGTCTCCCCTCCCCGCGCTGGACAGCCCCCGAGGGGGCGATGCCCGGGGGCGGTGCCCGCCGGGGCCCGGCGGCCGATGCCCGGGGCGGGGGGCGGCCCGGCGCGGCGCGGGGGCCGCTTCCTCCTCCGCGCGGGCTGCCCGGCTTTTAAAGGCGGTGCGCCGGCACCCGGCCCCAGAGCGCCGCCAGGCCTCCGCGCCGCCGCCCGCGCTACCCGACCCGACCCCGCCCGGCCCGGCCCGCAGCGGAGCCGGCCGTGCCCGCGGGGCGGCAGCGGCCGGGAGCCCCATGGGGCGTGGGCGGCGCGGCCGGGGGCAGCGCGGCGCCGCCCGCCCCTAGGGCCCGCCGCCGCCGGCCGCAGCATGCCGGCAGCGCTGCGCCTGCTGTGGCTGGGCTGCCTCTGCAGCCTCTGCCGCGGGTACTTCGAGGGCCCGCTGTACCCCGAGATGTCCAACGGCACCCTGCACCACTACTTCGTCCCCGACGGGGACTACGAGGAGAACGACGACCCCGAGCGCTGCCAGCTGCTCTTCAGGGTGAGCGAGCAGCGGCGGTGCGGGGCGGCGGCGGCGGGCGGCGGGCTCAGCCTGCGGGAGGAGCTGACGGTGCTGGGCCGGCAGGTGGAGGACGCGGGCCGGGTGCTGGAGGGCATCGGCAAGAGCATCTCCTACGACCTGGACGGGGAGGAGAGCTACAGCACCTACCTGCGCCGGGAGTCCGCCCAGATCAGCGACGCCTACTCCAGCTCGGACCGGTCGCTGAGCGAGCTGGAGGGCAAGTTCCGTCAGGGGCAGGAGCAGGGGGGCCGGGAGGAGGCCCGCCTGGGCGACAGCTTCCTGGGGCTGCTGCTGCACGCCCGCGCCCTGCTCCGGGAGACCCGCCACATCTCCAGCGGGCTGCGGGACAAGCACGACCTCCTCGCCCTCACCGTCCGCAGCCACGGCGCCCGCCTCAGCCGCCTCAAGAACGACTATCTCCGCGCCTGAGCCGGGACCCCCCCACCCCGGCTGGACCCGGCTCCTCCGCACCGCCGGGGGCGAGGGGCTTCGGACGGCGCCGCGGCCCCCCCCCGGGAGGGGCCCTCGGGCGAGCGGAGGGCACAGCGCCCGGGCCTGTCTGGAAGGAGCACCTCCTCGCGCACACGCATCCTTCGTCCTGGAAAAACTTATTTATTGTACTTGACTTCCTAAACAAATAGCTTATAGTTTCTATAAACCGGGAAGTTAGAGGTATGTTTAAGTTAATATCCCATATTTAAAAAATCACCCCGTGTTATACTGTTCATCTTTGGTTACAAAGCGAAGTAAGCTTTCTCGTTTCCGATTCCCCGTCGTCAGTTTGTATATCGCCTTTTCTACTGCGGCTCACCTGCCGCAAACGTGGATAAAGCGTGGTGCTCGCCAGCCACGTCTGGACTCGCGTGTAGCAGATGCTTAAATTGCTTTTGTTGTTACCCTCCTTCAGGGTGAAACCTCTGGCCCTCTATTAACTTTCTTAAACTTTTGTAACGGTATGTATTCTACACACGTAAAACATTGTTCTACTACGTAACTTAAAGCTGTGATTTCTATTTGCGTTTTGAAAGACGGGAACTATTCTGGCAGGATTTGTACTCTTCTAGGCTTGCTTATCTGTGACTTTAAGCTATTATAACCCCAAGAGCCAGCCAAAAAGGCTTATGTCAGATCCTGAGAATGCTGATGCGGATTTTTATAGTAAGAAGAAGGAGCCCTAGCAGTGATTGTAGTTTCAGATCCCAAATTTGAGAGCCGGGTTTCTTGGAGCATGTTTCTGAAGCGGACAAAAAGGTTTAGTCTGTGTGCCAGCACAGTGGCATTTCTTGTTGGTGCCTTTGTACTTTTGCTAGCTAAGCTATTAATAAAATTATTTGTGCTCTTAGACAATAGCAAAAGTGCCTAGTGGGAAGGAGGGGGAGGACTGTTTGGGTTTTTAGACTCATTGCTATTTAATTGTCAATTTGGGGTAATATGGCTCCTAGGTTACAGATACTGCAGGCAGAATCACTGTTTGGATGAAAAAAGTTCATTTGTTGTTCTAATAAATGTTTGAAAACAATATTAAAGCACACTTATTGTTCTGCTTGAGATGCTCTTGATTTAAAACATGCTGTTGTAATATGTCTTTTCAGCAAAAAATTGCGAGTATGTAGATCCTGCCAAATGAAATAACTTGCTTTTTAGTAACAACAAAAAAAAATTTACAGACTCAAGAGGTAAGCAAGTTTCATTAAAAGCAGTGATGCAGAAGGGCACGTAGGGCGGATTTTTTGGAGTTTGTAAGCTTTTTTTAAGAAACTAACAACTTCACGGTACTGGAAGAGAAGCTGTTTGATGCACATTTGAGGTCTGATCTTGTTAACCCTACTCACGTTCAGTTACAATTTGGTCTGCAAACCATCCAGTTGGTAAGTTACTCAGAAGTGCAGTGGGTCAACATAAGTCACCTGGGACCAGAGCGCTGAAGGCACCGAGAAATGTCTGATGAAGGTACGTGCTTACAGAACCTCTGGACCATCCAGGCAGCTCACCTTCGCTAAAGGCAGAGAGATGTAGCTCCTAGCAGAATACTTTAGATGTCAATTTGCACCTCTAGATCCCCGGTATCTTTGAAGATCTGCCTGAAAAACCTGAAACATTTTATTGATTGGGTTCAGTGGAACTACTCAGTGTTATTTTCAAGTATGTTGTCAAATGAGAAGGTACGACAGGTTCTAGCTCTTAAAAATTAATTTATTTCAGATACTTTCCTTGCCACTAGGCTTAGATGTAACAACACAGGAGCGAAAAGGGCCATCTGAGTCACTGAGTCTTGTCTGCCTGCCATCACGGCAAACTATATAGCATTTCTGGGATGGACCAAGCTCCAAAAGTGCCTGAGGGTTTCATTCACGTCCAGTCTCTCCTTTCTCTCTGAATCTCACCCCTTTGGAAGTAGGTGCCAAAGATGTCATGCGCTTCCACTTGTGCCCAGATGCTTCTTAAAAGGAGTTTTAGTCTCTGCTTACCCACTTTCTGAGTCATGGGGTATAACRTGAATTGTAAACGTCAGTAAAGAGACTAAAATGGCAGGCCATGCTAGTTTTTTAGCCGTATGAGAGCAGTATTCAAATCCTAATAGAAAAATAGTAGGAGTAGTGTAAAACACAGCTTCTTGAATACACTTTAAGCAGCTTGCCTATTCTATTTGCAGTAGCAAATTTTTAGTCAAGCTCAAACTATCCCAACGTACGCAGCATACCAAGAGAGTAAATGTTTGCAGAGCGCTTACTTTTCGAAGCAGGCAATTACGTGACCTGTGGAGATTTACAGTATAACTCATTCTGCTCAATGCCTCTGTCTGTAAGTTGTCATCTAATGAAACAAAACCATGGTTCTTTAAAATCCACACTGATGTTTTATATGATAAATAAGAATATTTTGATGAATATCTCCATTGATCTATGTTTCAGCAAAATACAAACATTTTTATATTGGAAATTGAAACAAAATCAGAATTCTGCTCTGTAACATTGACTATAAAAGGCTTTAAATGTTCTCTTTCAAAAAGAAAATGCATCCATCGGAGTCTAGTCTATGCATAAGTTCACAAGTTTAGTAAAAAGGGTCAATCTTATGTGGATTTGATGAAGCCAGTGCAAAACTCTTTTAGGACATTTAAATCTACTAGAATTTTATTTACATCATTTTGGGTGGTCAAAGCAAATGTACGCGTTAAACGTACCCATTAAATGTATCAATGTTGAGTCAGAGCTGATACGTTAAATGGCCTTTGGAAATCTGCAGTGCCTGCAAGAACTGGGTGTTTAGTGATACCCAGCAGTTTAAAGTTTTAAATTCAAACGAGTTCTTTAAAAACTATGAAAACTATATTGCAATCCTCTTTGCAATCTTATAATTTTTTCTGCTTTTGCTTTTTTATCTGATAAAACTTATTTAATTGGACGAGATGAAGATCCTCTGCTTTTATACAGCCTATTTCAAATAGTAAAGGCCTTTTTATTATTGAAAACTCAGTAAGGATTTTTAAGCAGAGAGCTTTAAAAGAATGGTTGTAGCAGCTATTTTGACCCAATAGCTCCTCCTGTTGTGTTTAAATATTGCATCGGTATTGGGCTCTTTTTTTCTTTTCTTTTTTTTTTCTTTTTTTTTTAATGCAGAAGTTCGAACTAAGATTAAGCTGACTTGGTCTTTTTTGTGGTGTTCTGGAGATTTTCAAAATATATATTGTTTTCTGAATTTATTAAAGAGCTGATGGTACTGGAGAGCAGACGACAACGTTTTCTGAAAAAAGATAATAATCAAGTAATGCAGCTGGAACAGTCAGAGAGCTTCCTTAATACTTAAGTTTTCTTTGCCACTCAGCCTGTGATTTAACTCATCAAGTGTCAAAGCAAGGCATTAAGAGACACACCTCCACTCCTCTCCAGGTAGCTTACTTTTGAAGGCAGTGCTCTGCTGTGGACATTCTTGCGTCTACTGATACGCACGTTGGAGGGGAAGAAGCTCAGAGCGTGAATACGGAGCAAACTGTGCTGTCTCCCATCAGCGCTAATAAAAGCTTGGGAAAGAAAAGGCCGTGCTTGCCTTGTGACAAGTCAATGGCAAGGAATTTTGGGGGGGGTGGGGGTGGAGGTGCAAATTGTGGCTTTCTAAATTGCAACTTGCAAAGTTTCACAGGTTGACCTACCCAGGACCATCCTGAGAAACAGAGAAGTCGAGGGAAGCTTTCAGAAACATGGTAAGCCTCTCAAAAATCCTGCGTGTGCCAAGCTGGGTGTATGAATTGTCTGAAGCGAAGTTGTTGCTCCTATAGGTTGTCACGTGCTCAGAGGCAGGGTGCCAAGATGCGTACCTCAAGCAAAAAATACGCTTGCCTTAGTCAATAGAAACAACCTGGTGAGCTACAGAGAAAGCATCAGCTCTGGTTATAATCTTACTTCGAAAACGTGTATTTTGTGGAGAAAGTCTGTTGGGTGCGTCTGTTGCTGTCGGTGTAGCTGTTTATTTAGATGGGCTTCACGTTACTTTACCAGCTTCTTGCTCATGCTTCTCGGACATCGCTTTTGTGATTGGTGAAGAAGTTTTCAGCTAACAGTGTTGTGTTGTTGAGTGAAATGTATTTGACAGCCATTATTCCTGAAGTAATCCTGTATGTTCAAAATCTGGCATTTTTCTATCTTTTAAAATGTATTTTTACTTACAGCCCATTGGGGAATTTATTTTCTATTACTTTGATTTTTGGCAAGCCATTAGCAAAAATTGAACAATTTGTGGGTCTGTATTTCATTCCTGAAGTATGTGAAACTGGCAAAAATACTGACCCCACTACATGCTTTTTTAAAAGCTTTTATTAGAATATATACATATAAAAAGACTATAACTCTGTGCTTATTTTATTTTCTTCATAAAGTTGTCATCCTGCCTACAAGATCAGTTTACAACTGGAAAAGGCAGAATTTAATGACTAATTCTGTAACAAGAAAAACATATGGTCTCCATAATCATTACATTTTTAATGATGTGGCTTGGACAGAGTCATTCATGGCTTGTAGAATCATTCGTCCTTGAAAACTGCCTTACCTTGGGGAGGTATCGCTGACGGTCTCCAACATGCCATTAACATTCTTTCATAAGAAAAGACAATGCCAAGTGTATCATATTTTCTCAGATTACAACCTTCCTTAGGCTATATGTATACCTCTTCTAAGTGCTTAGAAACTGCCTATGTAGTAGTAATTGTTCGTGTTTGAACTTTCTTTGGGGGAAAAAAGAAGTCCTTGGAGAAGGTTGACTTAGGGAGAGATTCATTATCCAGCACTAGATATTGGCAAGTGCAGGACGACCGAAAAAGCTATGTACTTGCATCATATTTTCCATACTTTTTCCATGCTGCAAATATTTCACTGCGACAGGAGTTACCAACATTAAGTTACGTTTAGTGTAAATGATAGAGACTTTACTATAGACAGACCGTCCAAACTGCGAGATGTTTTTTTCTGTCCACTTATCATCTCTTCTCAAAAATAACATGACCAAGATTTTCAGTTTAGTGCTAGGTCCAAGACAATTAATTAGTGGGCCTTTGGTCTTACGTGCTCAGCTTTTTTACTTAAATTTATCTAAGAGCTTGTTATGCCTTTACCTGGGTAATGATAAAGAACTCTCTCCCGTACACTTTCTGTGTTGACAGCTCTTTGGTTAATCAAGAGCAGTCAACTTTTCTTAATAGCAGGCTTTGTCCTTTTTTATGAGTATGAATTTGTTTCTAATTTAATGTGATTTAACTGAGATTTGTATTAAAATTCAGAGTAATATGAGTGCATACGTTAAATGTCTTGCAAATTATTTTTATGTTTTGATGCTTTCTTACAAAGTAATATACTTACTAGCTCTGGATTCTAACAGAGGCACAACAAAAAMCAAGCTAGTTCATAACCGGGTCAGCACGCAAGTCAGGATGCTATTAGGTTTGTAATTTTAAATAATGTCTTGCATATCCTCTAACATCAGAAGGGTAACCCTAGAAAAAAAAGAGTGAATGAACAAGAGGTAAACCACGCTTAGTTTTTTTTCCTGATATGAGTGCAGAGGAATAAATGTGACCACGTACACCAAGAATGAACGGAAGTTCACCCTGTGCTCGTTTACCCTGGAAGCTAATTTGCAACCAGGCCCAGGTTTTGTTTCGAACATTTCTATTTCTGTGGCAATTAGGGTTTTCAAAAAGCCAGGCATCCCCCTGTGCTACATATATATCGATTTATAGCTCCTATCCTAATCACCTTTCCATTGTGTCTGGTTCCGGAACCATATACAGGCTGCGTGGTATTTCTTTACTTACGGAGTCTTACTGACTTTAATATTAATTCCTCTACGTTTCTAAGCTACGTTTCAGTCTGCCCTGCCGCACAGACGTCTCAGGCCTGCTCCAAGTTGCTGCTTAGATCTCGTCAGCACGTGTGCAGAGCTGAAGCTCACAGGACCAGGAAAACATCRTTATTGTTGGTATGTCGGACTCCCCTGGGAATACTGGTCTAGTTCATAGCCTTTTACTGTCATGTCAGGGTAACAAATTTATTGGACAAACATCAGAGTTTGCTTCCCAAGGATGTTCTGTTTCTCATGCTCTTTGCATGTTAGCCTGCGACTTTAAATTTTGTAATGCCCTTTACCTACTAATTGCCGCCAACCTTAAATTTATTTGGCAGTAACTCACTGCATAGGCTCGTAGTCACATGGAAACCTACGGCATAACCCCCACGGTATTGTACTTCCCCGTACGAATGATAGCGACAGAGTAAAAGCCCGCTGTCACTGTCGTGACAGTAAAAAGGCACATAAATGTACTGTAAAAGAAGTAAGGTCCAGATTTTCATTATATAGCACGTCTGACATACCTCTTTTAAAATTCTTTCTTTTATAGATACTCAGCAAATACAAGCACAACGCTAATGATTCATATTTTGCTGAGTTACGTCATCTTGAAGGTGGTTTGTTTTTATTTCCACTCGGATAGGATACTTTTCCACTTGCATATTATGCAACACTCCTTATAAAAATAGAGACCCGGTCTTGCAAACACCTTGGAGCGCTCCTGTTAGCGAATGAGGCTTATGACCGTTTCAATTCTCACACCCTCCTTATTATGCTTATAATACTTCAAAATGTTCCCCTTTTGGCTTGAAAAAATCTCCATTCTTGGTCTATGTACAGCTTTTCTTCCTAAGGTCTAAACAAAATTTCTCCCGGTTCTTTTTTTTTTTTTCAGCCTGATGGGGATTTATATGTACGCTTATATACTTAGTTTATGTTAATAACAGATTTCACTCATTAAAAACCTCTAAATATATTATTTAGACACACCTTGATTTGTTTCTCCACACTTGAAACAAATGGATTCATTTGATTCTCCCTTTAATTAGTAGAAATAAGAAAAGAATTATAAATGTATACAATAGAAAAAGTTTTCTTTCAGCCAGTATGCATTTAATAGGGTGCGCACTGGTTCTAAAAGAAAACAAAGAAGCAAAAATACATGAGAAACCTAGTGTTAATCTAATAGGTTGCAAAACCAACAGCGTAAGAGTCAGGAAATTAAAAACTGTGGCTTCTCAAGCAACAATCTACATTCAGCATAGGCAGAATGCTCACACTGCCCTTTCCTAAGAGCTACTACTTGCAGATTAGTGATTGACACAAGGAATAAGGTATGTGCTCTTTATAAAACATCTGCAGGTACAGAATTCTCTTCTTTTTTTTTTTTTTTTTTTTTTTGGTAATGAAGAGTAATTAAAACTCTGGAATAAATAAATAAAGCAATTTGTAAACAGTATATATTTTGTAAACAGTATATATGAAATGAACCCAATTATCTGCCAGACATCCAATCTATCAAACCTTGAAAATAATTTAGAATTTTCAAGGTCCTGGTTTCAAATAACGTATTTAAATGGGACAGGGGAGAGGTATACGTTAGATATTTATTAAAAAATAAAAAGCAGGAAGGCAGCCATGACAACCAAGAATATGTGTGTTCCATAGAGAAAATGGGAAAAAAACAAGGCAAGAATGCGAGAGAAAGGTGGAAAATGGATTTGGGACCTAATTTGAAAGCAACTAAATCCTACCATTCTTTCCTTAAAAGAAAGTCATGCATCCAACTCTATGCATTACAGCACTGCTTTGGCACGTGAAGATTGTTTTTTATTGAAGATGTTGAATGATAACTACCGACAAAAATATTTAATTTCCTATAAGTCACAGACTCAGTCTTAGCCCTTTTTAACTGCCAAAATGCTTAGGCAGTCTCTAAACAGTCATTGGATATTTTCGCTTCTCCAAGTACTTGTTTCCATCCAACTAGCCAACTTTTCCTCTTTGTGAATGCTTTACTGTCTGTGAAAAGTGCTGCTTAGGCAACATTTACGTTGAAGGTTTTCCCTTTATTGGTTATACTGAGGCAGCAGGACTTTTCTGGGTGCTTTGCAGACCACAGTATGGCCACTGAGTGTCCGGTGGAGCAGGTGCCTCTTGCACAGCTGGGAAAAAGCTTCCCATCAGGAGGAAATAAAGGTTTTCCTTTTCCTTTTTAGTTCAGCTCTTCTTTTTCATGTCAGTCATGCCACCAGGTTATGCATACTGAAGAAGGTGGGGATTCCAGTCCAGTACAAGCTGAAAACTTGAAGACCAACATGGGCCCCTCCAGCCGAAAACTGGTAGGTGCTACGTCCCACCATTGCCTTCAACTACACAAGCCCTATCTCTGTCTGTTAGAACCTCCCTCCCTTCAACCATGAGAAACACACTGTTCAGATAAATGCAGCATTGACATCTTTGCCAGCCAGAAGGTATCGGGCACTAAATAATGAGGGTATGTTAATGCTGTTTTTAAATTTATTCCCAGGAAGCTCATCTGCCTGAAGCTTACTGCTCACAAGATTTGTTTGACAGTAAAATCACCTCATAGAATCATTTAGGTTGGAAAAGACCTTTAAGATCATCGAGTCCAACCGTTAACCTAGCACTGCCACTAAACCTAACCTACCACTAAACCACGTCCCTAAGCACCACATCTACACGTCTTTTAAATACCTGCAGGGGCGGTGACTCAACCACTTCCCTGGGCAGCCTGTTCCAGTGCTTGACAGCTCTTTTAGTGAAGAAATTTTTCCTAACATCCAATCTAAACCTCCCCTGGCGCAACTTGAGCCCATTTCCTCTCATCCTATCGCTWGTTACTTGGCAGAAGAGACCGACACCCACCTCGCTGCAACCTCCTTTCAGGGAGTTGTAGAGCGTGATAAGGTCTCCCCTCAGCCTCCTCTTCTCCAGACTAAACAGTCCCAGTTCCCTCAGCCGCTCCTCGTAAGACTTGCTCTC
>JAYKAV010003199.1:2679405-2885029 GCA_035582835.1 Phoebastria nigripes
GGGGGTGGGGGGCGGGCGGGCGCGGCAGCCCGTGGCGGAGCTGCTAACGCGGCTGCCGCCGGCAGCGCCAGCGGCCGTAACATCCTTCCCGGCCCCACCCGTGAGCGTGGGCACGGCAGTGRGGGCGCGGGCCTCGCGTCCTTCACGCTTCTGCGAGGGAAGCGTGCAGTATGGCGTTTGCATCCCGTCTCCTCTGCAGAAGCTGCCTGCGTCAATGAGCTGCTTTGTCATTTCCTCTAATTACGCTAATTTAGAAGATTAAAAGCTGGAGTGGGACTGAAGCCTGGCTCCCAGACAGGAATCCTTCAGACAGTATCTCTTCCTGAGCCTTCATACACAGCTGTATGCGGACATGAAGTAACGTAAACGCACAGGGGTTTTTTTCCCTTTATGGTACATATTTGCGTCTTTGTTTCTGTTGTAATCTGAGATAACGGCATCAGGCAAACGTTTTCCTGCAGAGGCTTTTTGGTCCACTTGTACACAAGATTCAGCCTTGCAATCAAAGGCGGTACGCGTGCTGTGTTTAGTTTAGGGTTATTCTTTTTCTGAAGTTTGCATTATTTTTTGACTTGGGCAACGCTTACAAGATAGAAATCCTCAGTTCACACTGAGGCCAGTTTGGGGTTTTCCTGCAGTTGTCTAAGTTTTTATGGATCTGTGTTATATTCTGCTACATCCTACATGGAGCTGGTTACATTGACCAGCTTCTGAGGCAGCAAACAGGTTTTAAGGCATGGCTAAAACTTGGTTATGATACACTAATTATACCCTTCATTTCTCTGCATCTTCTTAACCTTGTGTGAGGAAGAAGAACATATGTTATCCAAAGTAGCTCAGCTGTCTTAAAGTACCATTAACCAGAATTAACTTTTAAGCAGCTGTGCAGGTAAAGCTAACAAACATACTGCTGATGTCAGCAAACAGGGGAGTCTGGATGATGTCTAGCGGGGTGAGGTTTGAGGAGAAAAGGAGAAAGAGAACGGTGAGCATTACCTTTTAACTGGAGAGCTGGGGAAGACTGAAAGCATAGCCTCCAGGTGATGGGGATCGCCTTAAATCATAATTGCCTGTCAGCATCCAGGCTGACCCTCGTCATGCTGCTGAGGATTATGAGCGAATAGTGACAGCGTGGACAGAAAATTCTTGAGCCTGGGATGATGTTCACACCGGACGGTGCGACTCATAGGAGCTATTGGTAGTATTTGTTTTAAACTATGCAAATCTGAGGTCTGATAACTGAGAGCGGAGTTACGTATGGTGTCTTTCAGGTTCATGCGGATAACAGTAGTTCAGAGACAAGAAACGCARGGAGCTGTGATGCAGAGAATTTGTTTTGCATTAGCAGTTGTTCTTCCATTTGACCGTGGTTATGAGCATGCTAACTTTAGGTGAACCAGTCAGTTCTGCTTCTAGTTCAGCACAGAATGCAATTTCAAATGCAGAAAAGCAGCACAGGGATAAGTGTCTGCCTGAAAATTTTTAGGGGGCAAGGGGATAAAAGCTCCTGGAATCTTGCTGGTAATGTAGCCTCCATTAATTTGAGATTAGCATCCTACTTTTATTGTAAAAAAGAAAAAAATGGAAAAAAAATGAAATAACAAGGCAAACCTCTAAACAACTGTCAAGAATTGAAAAACTACACTGAATACGACAAGAGAATCCATGTCATGTGATCGATTCCATTAAGCATCTTCAATAGCCTCCTAGAATAAGAGATGTGTTTCTACAGTGGCCTGGCACCATCAGCACCAGGCATTTGGATTTGTTTTTCTTACTAGCAGCTCAGCTGTCTTGGATTCCAGGTTTTTTGAGACATACAGCTGTATTTCTCTAGCCTTAAGTACCGTGTCTTAACATAAAGGTTTTGGGAAAACAGCAGTATAACCCAGTAGTTATAGTTGTGCAAATCACTGATCAGGAATGGAAACGGTCATTTTGCCCAGTTACACCATTTATAGATACACTTACTAGTAAGGGGGGAAGAATGTTTCCTTTGCCATTGAGTGGGAAGGCAGTAGTTGGCTTCCGTGTGGTACTTTTAAGCGTGCAACTACAGGATTTTCTGAAGATACCAGTAYGAACAGTCCGAGTTCTTTACTGCTATTTGCAGGCTCACCTTAATGTTCTGTATGTGCTCAATGTAAAGAAAAATCACTTAATTAGAAATCAGGAATAACACACAGTTTCCAGACTAATCCACCCAGTCCATGGACACCTTTCCTTTCCTTACAGCATGCTGGAAATGGGCAGAGCCATCAGACTGGGGTTTCTCGTTCACGTGGCAGCTAGGGGCTTGCTAGTGCTACTTGAGGAATATTTCATCCCAGCTCTATGCCTTCTGTCATCCATTGCTCCAGGAAGGGCTGCCTTTGTCGTTCCGGCAGGAGCTGGTAGTTACCCTCTTCCCCCTTGCTGGTTTGGAGTGCTGGAGGCTGGTGGTCCCAGGGAGGGTCAGAGTGGCTGGATGCTGCATCTACGACCTGCAGCTGGGTAGCCTGACTGTCCAGGTCTTGCACGGTGCAGGTGAGAAAGAGGGGGCTCGATGTGCCTGACACTCACCTGGCACAGAGGTCCCAGCTGGGAAGGTTGAGCATCGTAGTAAGAAGTCATGACAAATCCCCAGTTGGTGTGAAATGCCTCATTGGAGTAGTCCAGCGAAGACATGTGGAGAACTTGACCCAGAACACTCTATCACCCCACTGATGCAAATTGGAAAAAATCCTACYGAAGGGAGAAGTTTCTGCTGTGGTGCTGTGTGTATGGGAAACAAACTAGGCTTGCAGATCTATTTAATTTGTGTGGCTAAGAAGAAAAACATCTAGAGGGCATGCTGTAGCAGATATTTTTAATCATTGTCATCTGGGTTTTCATTTTAATAATGACACCATGATATGACTAACTCAGGGAAAACAATAAACAGTCTTTTTATTGTTACAAGATTTCTCTCGGTAGGTGGCTAACCCAAACAATTGCTTTACAGTAAAGATAGAAACAGAAGTGTAATGCAAACACTGCGGTGTATTTAAAGAGTAAATGCTTAGCTTCACCACAAGGGAAATCTTTTTACCATAATAATTTTCACATCTTCCTCTTGCATAACCAGCAAACTGAATAATACTAGAGCTGGAGGGCCCGGTTCTCTCCTATTAGCAGTGGTGTTATGCAGGTACAAGTTCATTGACTTCAATAAATAGACATAAATGAAAGAGCTTAATATGTCTAGAGTCTTGGGGCAGAGTAACAGTAGACAAAATAGATCTGCATATTAAAAAAGCCACATATAATGATTTTTATTAATATTGCAAGGTGTCCAGTGGAATCGTTTCCTACCATAAACGTATCGAAGGCTCCTGCTGCAGCCTGTGAAGGAGATCCTCCCCTCTCTCTGCGGGATGCAGTGCTCTTTCAGATTCTGGATATTAGGACTGGGAGTATTTCAAGGAAGTACTTCGTGATGAACAATAGGTTTGACTGATGGCACCAAAAACTGAAGTCTCGTGGAACAGGGGTACGACCGACAGCAGTGTAGGCTTTCTCTGTCCGGTAGTAAAGTTTAGGGCTGCCACCATCCACGGTTCTCCCAGCAGTATTGTGTTTAGTGAATTGTACGTAGCAATGGTTGTCTGTAAACAGAAGCATCAGTTAATCATAAAATTAATGCCATGAAAAGTAGTCATGCTGAATGTAAACACTGATGGTGTAACATCCATGTTGGAGCTGGTTGCTGAGGCTCTTTCCRTAGTCAGTGGAGAGAAGTAAGAGTTCAGTTCCTCTCATCCTAAAGCAGGTTTCTGACAAGGTCAGCTGAGTTGTGGTCCAGATGCGCCTGTTAGTTAGGAGTGTTGGGGATGGTGCGTACGATGTTCAGGTGTAGGTCGCTATGGTACATGTCCGAAGTTAGGCGGGGTGAACCCTGCTGTACAAGCTTCTCACGTCCAAGCAAAGGTGAAAATTCCCATTTGGTTTAYGGCCTTCACCATTGTAACATAAATTACACATAACGCACATCAGTAGCTTCCAGAAGTTTTATTATTCTTTTTTTATCTAGAAATTGTGTCTGGCAGGATTGGTTGCATGTGGTTTTTTTTATGTTGACCTTTTGTTCCAAAGCATTTACAAAACTTACTGTCACGGATTTAGAAGAGATTCTGCTTGACGTGCATTTTGTGTGACTGAGTTATCCATTACCAGGTGAACAAACACCAGTTAGGTGACATCTGTGATAGGAAGAAAATAAACTCACCTCAGTTTCTTGCCGTGAAAGAAAATTCTGACGTGGTTTTCTATTACCACTAGTGTTATGAGGAGTCTCTTACAAGCGAGTTCAGTTTTCTTAATTGAATGGTAAAATAGATGCCTAGAAGCCCTTTGAATCTGGCAAGCTTCACGTAGGACTTTAAACTTAGTGATGAATCTTCCCTGAGAAACAGTCAGAAAGTAAATGCTTAAGTATTTTTTCCTGTCCCTTGTTTTGCCATTTTGAAGAAAAATATTTATAGTAAGTTCATATACAACGTCTAGGTAGTTATAACCTCCATGCTAAAGTTAAAAGAAGAAGATCCTTTGCTTAGGTTAAACACTAAGCATGTCAACAATACTTAAATTATTTGGTAAACCACTTAAGTAAGATGAGAAAATTGTGTACAAAACCAGTACATGAACTACTAGATGGACGGATGGATGTAATGAATGTATGAAATACATTATGGACAAACTATGTAATGAACTATTTAGGTGGGTGTATTATGTATATCCAGTTGTCAGAATTTCCCCTGTCCCCCTCTGGTAAGCCGGAGGAGCTTTCTGGTGGCCTTAAACTTCAGAAGCAAATTCTGGTTCTCATGGTCTTGTCGTAAGCAGATACCTACAGGAGTACCTACTTACGCTTAGTACACAGAGAAAAGCATCCGTATCCCCAAAAGAGCTGGGTGGTTGGTTCTGGGAAGAATGCTCTGTGCTTGAATTCCTTATACACTGAAAGACGGGTGGAATAAATTGATCCGACCACTTATGTTGCTCATCTGCTTTCTAACCGTGTTCTTGTGTTCAAGTGGATGTGAGTGCCATGCTTTGTGCTGGACGATTCGGCATTGGCCAGATATCAGGAATTTTCCGATCTCGCTTGCCCTATCATGCCTTGCAAGTTTTCTGGTGTGCAGTTACCTGTTCACCAGTCTTAGGTAAACTGGATAAGGGGTATGTGTGAGGATACTCAATTCTGTCTGCATCGTGCTGACTTTGGATATGGGTAGTATTAGCATTTTAGGGATTCAGATAACTTTGTATGCAGAAGGGCAAGTATCAACAGCCTCTGAGTTGCCTAAGCAATTAGGCAATGGTTTTGTGACTTGCGCTCCTGCATCTTAATTGTCCTAATTCCATCTAAACTATATTTTGGTAATGGGTCAGATCCACAAATACATTTAAGTAATCCATTAGACCAGAACTTCTTTTCTAATTTAAGATTTGGATGCATCATCTTTCTGCGGTACAGTATGCAGCTAGCTTTAAATAAAAGAGCGTATCTATAGAAAGCAGTCTGGCTGTGAAAGGAGAAAGGAGCTCTTGCAGAACTCTGTTGCTGTTGCTAAAGTCCTGTTTACAAGAGATGGATTCCGTGTTCTCTTTTCCATAGTAGCCACAGCAGGAATTAAGGTATGTGTACTTTAAAGCTTTAGCTTTTGAACATGGTTGGTAGTAGCTCCTGCTTTTGATTTGTGGAACTCATCTCGAGGTGTCTTTTTAAAAGAGACTGTTTGTGTGATACATATTGAACTGACTGCAGAAACAAAAGATGGCCAAGATGATGAATGAAATTGAAGCTCTGCTAAACTAAGGGATTTTTTTAATAGATGGGTCTGAATACATCCTCTGTGCCTCAAAAAATGTAAGCAACAGATAATGAATGTTCCTAAAGCTTTAGGCAGGAGGAAGGGAGGGGAGACTCATCTTAAAATGGTCTTTCTGCTATACTGACTCCTTCGGCAACAAACCGCTCTTCATGGTGTTTTAGGAACTCCACGAAGGCGTTCTCCCTCCGACGATTTCATTAAAGAAGCCAAAATGTGGAGGGCGGTGGCTAACATCCTGCCAAGGGCCAAAGTCCCCGGAGGCAGGGCGTGCTGCCTGCCCCCGGCGCAGAAGGGCAGGAGCCTGCTCGCCGGGACCGCTCGGCATCGCTGGCGGGGTGCCGCGCCGGGGATCCGTGCCGCCCGGCTGCTCAGCATGAACCCGGGGATCCAGAAGGTGGAAGCTTTGGACGCGGGTCATTTTGTCCGCGTGGAGTGGGAGGACGGGAGCGAGAGCCGCTACCCCTGCGTCTGGCTGAGGGACAACTGCCAGTGTCCCCACTGCTTCCTGCGCTCGGCCAGGGCGCGTAGGCTGGTCTTCGAGGACCTGGACGTGAACATCGTGGTGAAGGAAGTCGCTCTGGCAGATAGAAAAAAGGTATTTGAAGCAAACTTTCATTCGCCCGCTCGTGAAATTTGTCTAACGATGCTTGTTAATCCGTAAATTAGAGGCAGTCCCAGGTTATACTTTAATGGCCATTTGTTTATCTGCAAACCCTACTGTGTATTTGCAAAGCTTTTAAGAATAATCGCGATTTGGGGAACTCGGATCTTCCCACCTTTATATGAAACTTCACTTTATAGATGTTATGCAGAGGCCGCAGAAACCCAGGCGTCAGTTTTTAGAATATAATTGTGCTTTTTAAAATTCTGCTGTGCGTTGAAAAGAAAATACAGGCATTCCCTACACATTTAATTACACTTACTTTTTTTTTTCCCCCTCTTTATTCTGTAAGTAAATGGCTTGAAAAGCAGAAAAACAAATTGGCAAAGTGATGATGACCTTAACACATAACAAAAATATTAGTTTACTAGCTAATTTCCAATGTGCAAAAGACTTCATCTTAGAGCAAGCACTCAAACCAAAGTTGAAGCCAGTATTCAGAGTTGGCCTAGCGTCTGTATCTATATCTGTATCTACCTATCTACGTTAACATTTGTTCACGAAAGAGGGCAAGAGAGGAGAGGAACTGCCCTCCCTGTGAATTTTAAATCTTTCCTGCCATATAAAAACCTAATATAGCATTTAGATTTTATAGGTTTTATTAAAAGCAGTACATGGCTCCTTTGATAYGCAAATGCATCTCCTTCATTTTACACTTAAAGATGTTTTAAACGTGTTAAAGATGCAGCAGTCAACCCTGTAGCAGCTGGGGCAGCCTCGCTGCAGGGCGAGTTTGCAGAGGCTGACCCGTGCGGGAGCACGGCTCAGCCGCAGGGTAAAGGTCTGTATTGAGGAATTCTGGGCTCCCAAGTTGATTGATTGTTACCAAAACTAATGCCGTGTAAATTCATGCTTTGAATAGGCAAAGGTATTATGATAGCAGAGGGATTGTCTGCTTCCACTTACACTCAGGAACTGATGAAAGCACAGCACTGATCCTAAACTGATACTGGTGTTTTACCATCACGTGAATGAGCAGAATTATGTGAAATGGGAATCGATACCTACTCAACAGCCTTGAGAATTCAGCTGAGGGTGTGTGCTGCGCTGAGCTCTTTCAGTTCATGACAAGCAAAGCCRTATGCTTTCTTTCCATGTTTTTTTTCAGGAACTAAAAAAACCAACACCTTTGTAAAATTTATTTGAAAGAGGGAAGATTTTTCAAAACGAGGAGAGGGATTTCTCTCCTAGCATTTCTTTTTTGCCTGTCTTTCTTGTCCTTTTTCTTTTTTAACAAGCTGTCAGTGTTTTGGAAGATATTTTTGCTCTCTTCTGAGTTGTGGTGAAGCGCTTTCCCCAGTGATATGTGCCAGCTTCTGTGATTCTCTTCTTTCTGCTAAGCACAGCTCCCACAGTGAAAGCAGCCCACACAAAACAGCAAATTAGGTCATGGGTTCACGTGGAAATGACCATTTATAAAAGGTGTCAGAATTTGGATGMCGTTCAGGTTGGGTTTTCATTACTTGTTTGCCATTATGCTCCAGGGAAAGCTTAACTGTGGTATTGTTGATCTACATGTTACAATTTGTGCAATTTCTAAGGGGTTTTTTGGGTTGTTCTAGGTGGTGTTTTTTGAATTCTTTTTGTTCTAAAATGATCTTTTGTTTTATGTTGGAAGATCTCTATTACGTGGCCCGATGAACACGCAAGCGAATATGAAGCTGAGTGGTTGAAAAAACGATGCTTCTCTGAAGAAGCCAGAGCAGAAATGCGAGAAGRTTTATTTCTACCAGGTAGGAATTAAGATCACATCTGTTATCCTTGTTTCAAATGCAAGGGGTCTGACACCGACAGTCCCGGCTAGAGGTCCCTGTGTGAGGACCAGGTCTACCCAGCTGGAGCAGTGGCAACCGCTCTTGGTGCYGAGTGCCAGGCTGTGTATGCACAACAGGAACCCATGGTTACCCTTTCCCTCTTCTAACCTCTGGACCTGAGAGGAGTTCAACCGGTTGGGTTGCATTTACTCTCCTAAAAGACTTTTCCTTCCAGAAAGGGTTAGTAGGTCTCAAAAACGAGCCTTGTGGACCAGCAGTGGTCTATGTGACAATGCAAGCGTGTGTGTGTGCTGTTTAAATTATTTAAATTTGTATTTTTAGAAAGATTATTTAGAATTGCAAGGGAGTTATAAYGGAAATAAAAAATTTTCCCTTTCCATGGCCTTCTGTTAAAAAGTARCTGTGCAGCCTAGCAGTGTCTAGTGCTGAAGTTCAGGTTGTGTTTGCTCTGCGTCCCATACTTACTGCAGTAGTTGACTGTCTTTCGGTCATGAGGCGTTTTGTGCAACTGGCCGCGTAACATTTACCCAGTACAAATCACTCACCCGTCGGAGTGAATAATTATAAACCCACTAGGTTTGTCATGCTGCACATCATCATTTCTTTGGCAGCCTTTCAGATTGCGAGCGTGAAACGTGTGAAAACTTGCAAGATTTCTGCTGTTGCTCTTGACGGTGTTCCTGTGAGATCCGCTGTTGCAGAAAGTTGTGGATCTGTATTCAGAGTTAAGACGGTATCCGTTAAAACAGGATATTACTTTAGAAAAAAGAAACTAGAGGCAGGCTGATGGTGTGAAACTCAGATCCAGGTATCAGTTTCCTCAGAGGTCAGCAAAAGGCAAATCTGCGATTGGTTTGTGCTCCTTTTTTTGGGTGTTTTTTATTCTAACAAATAAAAGAGTTTGTTTGGGGTTGTTTTTTTTTTTCCCCTAGAAGATGAGAAACGGGAAAATATGTCACCCTAGGTATCTCCTGCATCTGAGCTTTGTTTGGCACTTTAGGGACAACTGAAGGGGCCCGTTATCTTTCCCAGTTTCTGCAGGTCAAATATTCCTTAGCTCCTAGCACCCGTTCTCCTAAACAAAAGTCAGTTCTTAAGATTCAGCCTTTTATATCTGACTTAAAACTTGAGTGATGAGTAATATTTCCATTCATTTCAGTGGATCATGTAACAGACTTTTCATAGTTCAGAATGGAACTTTTTTCCCCCAGTGATATAAAAGTTCACATCTACTTTAGCTTTGGCAAGAATAAACTACACTGTTTACTATTTTGGAGGCTTGGGCACGTTCCCAGAATGAACGTGGTGAAGATGCAAACCTCATTCAGGGAAACTAGACTTGATTTCRCAGGTAGTAAGAATTTTTAATTGGAAAAACGAAGACGCTGTGGAAGCTAGCAAGGTGTTTGGTAGCCTTTGGGGGGATCAATGTAAATTGAACATTGCTCTAATTAAGGCCCAGACAATTAGTCTAGATCTCTGTTTATGTTTATTAGCAAACTGAGATTTCAGTATTTCGGATGTAATGCTACTTTTTCCCCCCATTATGAAGTCTAACTACCTGGCTGTAACTTGCCTTCGTACGCACACATTTACACAGTGCTTACTCTCAGCGTCTAAATACAATGCTTGTTTTGGAGGCCAGTTCTCCCCTCTGCTACTGCTCTTCTCCAGTGGAGCCGCCCAGGTAAAATACGCACCAAAGATATTTTTTGTTCTTTGGGCAATAGTTTTGCAAATTCTGTTTTCTGTGGTAGATCTGAAGAAATATATTTGTAAAAGTTACACTAAATAAGGGCCTGCGTTAACTTTAGCTTCGTTTAGTAGTGTCATTCTGCTCTTCCTCAGATTCCCAGAGAAGATCTGGCTCATTATGATGGATAGCTTCTCCCAGCTTTTCTCAGGTTTCAGTTGCAAAAAAGGCTGCAGTTATAAAGCATGTGAATTTGCTTGCTGGCTGTTTTAAGACCTGTTTCTCATTGTGTGTTGGGGTAAGTTTAGAATTAGCTTCCTTCTGGKCAGTGGAGTTACACACTGCAAATCACATGCCCTTAAGTAGCTAATCATATCCCAGCAGTATAGTATTACAGACGATGATACGGAATGCCAGCCCTGCGTGCTGGTTCAACAAATATAAGAGCAAGCTCACCAGACTGCCGTAGTTAGAGGTTAACCTTCACTGCTGACGTTATCACAGCTGTGGCTTTTTTTTTTTTTTTTTTTTTTTTTTTTGCAAGTGGTTATTTGCTTTTCGTGTTGCTTTTATGATGGTTTTTCATTATCATTTCTGATTCAAAAAATTAGATGTCAGGCGTGTGTCAAACCCAAAAAGAAGAGTAGGTCAGATTTTCACTGCATGAACAGAGTGACTRTAAATAGCTCTATGGCGATATGTCAAGCTTCCCCTTTTAAAAACAGTGCCAGATCCTACCCGTGTGGTATGCCAAGTCTGCCGTTTGTGTACACCGAGACTCGTTTCAGTTCAGCTTACAAGGTGCTTCCAAAAGAGCAGCAAAAGAGCCATCTTCTACTTCTCCAGTTCTGATGTCTCAAAGTTACTCTTTTTTCCCCCCTCCTGTTTACTTGTGTTCTCCCCAACAAACGTCACAGGAGTGATTTACCACCTCGTGTAGTCTCTCTGTAACTCAGATTTTGTGTGTGGAGGAAGCTTGTGGGAGACACTGAGTACGCCAGGTGCTTTCCAGTATCTGGCCTCTTACTGCATTGCATTGTGTTTGCTGAGGGTCATTTTCCAAGACGCTGGCATCCCAACAATAGGATGTGGGGGGAAAAAATAATAAATTAATATCACAATGATGTTTTCCTATTGGGTGGAGGAGAAGAAGATTCAGCAGAGGTGCTACTTAATATTTTTAACCTTAGGTTAGGTTAAGTTTTTAACCTAAGGTTAAAGGTTTCAGATGGTGATCATTCTTTAAAATGTGATAATATGATATTGGATATATATCCAGCTCCACCGAAGTTTGAATCAGGATGTTAACAGCATCAATGGTGCTTTCAGTTTCTCTATTACGTCCCGAGAGATGGTCATTTTATGAGGAAGAAGCTAAAAGTTGTTCTTTACTAAAAGAATTTGGTCATTTGAATTTATCCTGTAGTAATAATTAATAAGAGCTGCCCCCGTGAGTTAGGCTGCCGTATACATAATTCACAATACAGCAAAAATACATTTGTCCTACAACAAACGTTAAAACACACATTGTAGACAAAATAATTTCAGATGAAGTAAGTTAATCTATGATGTCTAGACTTTCTTTCCCACGTGACTCCAGTATAGAAGGTTTTGACCAGCACTGTCCCAACCTGCATAGTAAATGCTGAATAATTCCACGTGTGTGTTGATGCACACACACCGTCTGCAGGAACTGGGCAAGGCCATCCTCTCATTTTGTGCAAACTCTAATGTAGGTGGCTTTTTATGACTAACCTGGTATGATCAAGAAATGGGATTCTTTTTTTCTCTCTTTTTTTTTTTTTTCCCCCAAAATTATTGTTCCGAAATTGAAAGAGGCGGTGACTCATTAATTCTCTCAAAAGCAGTTCGTTCTTCCCGTTTTGAAAAGCGCATAGATCTGGGGTTTTACTAGCTATAATGTAAATGGTCGATAAAGACACAAAACAGTTCTACAAGACCTTTGTTTTTATCCCTTACGAATTGTTCAGCTACGTTTGTAGACATAAAGGTTTTTAATTTGGCAACTGCAGCTGTGCTGTGCAAGTGAGACCTAAGGCTGCCCAGGCGCTAATGGCTCATTCCTATCTTTCTTACCCCTTCAGCTTTCAGAGCTTACGTTCTTAGATTTCTACTATAGTACAATGGAAACTATATTAACTGCGGTTACGCAGTGGGAAAAAACATGCTATGCTGACATGATAAAATAATGGAGAACGTGAGGGGGATCAATTACCACCAGGAAATACTGGGAAAGAGAACAGTCCCTGTTTAGTGCAGCTTCTTGATAGATTTTCAGGCGGAAGGGGTTTTGTGGATAAAAATAGGAATAATGTTCCTGTTGTTCGGTATATGGGAGAATAACATGCCCTGTGGGGCACCCAATTTTCTCTGACTTTCATATAGACTTTTTAAAAATATTGTTAAGTGGAAGAACTTAAATATCTTCACATCATGGGATCTTTTTTGGATTTATGATGTATGCTTTCCTGTCCCTTTTCCAAAGAATTATGGACCTGCTAATTTGTCAAATTGTAAATATTGGACAGCATATAACCTTTTCCTGTGGGGCTGAGGAGAAGGAAATCTTTATAAATCCTGCTTATTTTAGTGTAGACCTGTGACTTGTCTCTCGCCTTCTCCTGTTGTACTTACCTGGCTGTGATGGTCTCTGGGACCGGTCAGGAGAGGAAGTCCTTCACTGCTTTTCATACAAATATGAGTTGTTTAAAAGCAGTTCACGTGTACGTCAGACATAGGTGTTAAAAATTAGACCCACAGATCTATTGCAGCTACTAGAAGGATTAAAACTGGCACCGGTATATTTGAATTAAGCTCTAAGACCTCCCTGGGAAAAAAAAAAATTACTGATGCATAAAGATTAAACAGGCTGTGGAAATTCTGTGCTAAAATGATGAGGAAGCCACCATATAATCTACTCTCTGCAACTTACTATACGCACCTAGTATAAGTAATCATCCGATAGTCAACTGCAGAAAGCCAGTATGATTGTCAGCCAATTTCCTCTTTGCTAATAGTAAAAATATTTATTATGCATACGGTCTTGAGCTGATATTTAAATGCTGCAAGTTTCTCCCCGTTTTATTTATTGCTGCAAATGAATCACTTTATTTTAATCGTGGCTCTAAAATTTTTTTCCACTTCTTTCTGTTCATGGAGATTATGCCTTTCTAATATTTTGAAAGGTTTATGTAGTGCTGTAAAGACAGTGGTTTGGCTTGTGCTCTAAGTATGCGAGTTTGTTCTTTGATTGTTTTTCATCATTTTCTTTGGCATATTTAGTATTAAACGAAGTGGTCACATTCATATTCTTAGCATAAAGCATTTGACCCTCTTGCACATAAAATTTTCATGAATGTGCTAAGGAAATGTGTCATCTTTAAATAGTCAGAGAGTAGCTGTAATGGTTTACCGTCAAGACAGAATGATATATCAAGACAGGTTTTGCGAAGGTCTGTGCTTTATGCAGTACTGTTCCTTATTTTTGTCCGTGACTATGATGGAAAGGAACAGCCACATTAAATTTGCAGATGACACCAACCAGGGGTTGACTGGAAATGTGTTGAAGGACCAGGACCATTTACCATTCTAAATGACCTTGACAAATAGGAGAAACGGTAAAAACATAAAAAAAAACTTTAATGGGTCAGGTGACTGGTTCCTCTAGCCTAGTACTCGGTCTCCAGCAGCAACGTAGTAAAAGCATGTGAGCCAAGCCACTCTCTGCAGTCCATTTCTTTCGTATTTCTTCAGCATCCACAGTCGTTGCATCAGGGTTTCCTGTAGGATACTGCAGCTGGGCAGCTGTTCGAGTGCAAGGTGGGAAAATAACCACGCGGGTTGGGTGCTGCATTCCATACGTTTCCCAAGATTAGTAATACTTGGAGCTGTACACAATGCGTTTTCAGCTTTTGACATGTTTACCACGGTGTCATTACAGAGTACGTTGGCAAATGTCAGCGGGGGAAAGGTTACTCCTGCAGTAGCTCAAAGACTAAGCTCTTGGCTGCATCAGGATGCCACTGAAGGGCTGGGAACTTGGAGCCTTTCTCCTCTGAAAGATGAGGTAGGATTTATAAGCATTTGTGTACCAGCCTGCACCTTTAAAAAGAAAAACAAACCCAAACCACTAAGGGTGCTGGCTGCACTTGTCACTGGAAGTGAATTAATGTGAGAGAACTGGAACTTCGAGGACAGAGTTTATAGGCTTGCCAGGCAGGATTTAACTATATTTACCACTTTCTGTCTTTCTTTGGTTTGGGGTTTTTTTTAATACAAAGTAGCTAAACATTGAAAAAAAAAGCCTAAGAAGCTGCTTTACTTGAACCATTTCTCAGTTTTAGCTGCCTGGAGAGTATCAGCGAACAGTTCAGTTTCCTTGAAATTTTGCGATTTCCACATCATAGCGGTACTGTAAGGGTTAAACACCTCTTCAGTCAGTAGGCAGTGTCGACTCCTGAATACACTGCGGAGTCTGGGAAAGGATAAATTCCCAGTACCTTAGCGGGATTCACATCATTGATAGTTTTTACACAGAGAAAAGATTGCTCTTGCAGGTTACTTACAGAAACATTTTGAATTTAGTTTTTGTCTCCCTCGGCTCCATAGAGTCGGAGATGTGAGGCCAGGTGACAGCCTCCGCTGCAGGGGGGAGGAAGACCAAATGGGTTGTTGGTCCTTGAATGTTCTCCACAGGTCAGCTGTAAAGGTTGGCAGATTTGGTATACCGAAATCAAGGACAGTCCCAGACAGGTATGCTGAGCGTGCGCTGTTTTGCAGTGCTGTGGCAAAGCAGGTGTTTGCAACAAAAGCCAAAACCACCCCAAAACCCAACACCACAGCCCATGTCCCGTGGCCGCAGAAGGGGCATCCCGTATTAGGTGGAACTTCTAGCAAGCGCAGTAGGAATCGGGAATTGGCACAAGAGGACTCTACAGTCTATATACTCGGGGAAGCCTGGGGCTCCTGGAGCCGCAGTTAAATTCCAGGTGCATATATTTTTTTCCCAAAGTGGGGAAAAACCTGTTGGTATATTCCTTGAAATACTAATATTCCTCTACTCCTTGTTTTATATAAGGAAGATTAGGAAAATATTTATTAGCAAGACAGCAAGAAAGACTAGGAAGGAAAAGCTGAAACTTAAAATGTTCCATTAGTTTTCACGTGGTTATTTACCCGCACCAACGCTGAAGCTTGAATTTGTCTTTCAAAGGATATCCTTGGCAGCTCACACAGCATACCTGAAGCTATTTTAATTTCATAACTTTTAATAGAGGAAAAGGAAAACATTCATATTTTATTTTTTCCCCATCTTTCAAGCGTGTGAAAGGACGTATGTTGAGTTAAACACACTGGAGCAGTGAGTAGCAGGCCATGGAGTGGTCTCAACAAGGAATTTAATGAGGTGAGATTATATCTCTCCTCAAGGACTGCGCTTTTTTCATTTTGTGAACATGTTGCGAATTCAGCAGCTTGTCAATCATATTACAGCTTCTTTGAAACACAGGGTAGATTATAAAAGATAGTCTATGTGGATAGCTTATATTTGGGTATGTGCGTTGTGTTTCTTGGACAGTCTCTAACTGGCCTTAGCCAAAGGGGAGAGGAATACGAGCGGTTGGAAATTTGCAGACTCCGCAACTGTTGAAAAATGTGGTAACTATGTAGTGTCTGGGTTCGCTGTTTTATGAGCACGTTGCACTTTGTACTTGCTACCTGTATCTAGAGAGAGGGRAAAAAAAAACCCCAAACCTGGCCCTTTACATCTCTTTGCAGTGCAGCGTGTCCCTCAGTCACCAGGTGAAATCCCCCAGAGCTCCCATTCTGAAAGCTGCTTGGAATATGTAACAGTTTTTCTTGGTCCTGTCCGTTGAAGGGATGTTGGAATAAAGAGAGGTATAGGTGTTTTATAAATGATGCCATCTGTATTTTTCAAATGTTTATGGTCTTATTTCTAGTAGGTAATCTCTGTGGTTGATGATTGGACAAGTTAACTGAGTATGAGCTAAAATACCAGGTAAGCTAGATGTGATTTAATCTATGAAACAGATAAAATCTTTTCACGCTTTATTGTGCACTCTCTTAAGAATAAGCAGCTTCAGACTAAATACATAAAAGCAAGGGAAACCAATTATGTCTTTACTGTAAGAATAAGAGCTCTGATTCAACATTTAAGAGCCTGCTTGACTTAAAACACTAATGTTTCGAGTTTTGCAAAAAACTAGAATCAATGCAAAATGTATGCAAAAAACCCAGTAAGAAATAGCATCTTTGTCCTGTTTACCCATTACTGTGCAACGTCTTTGGTTTGAACGTGTGTGTGTGTGTGTTTATTTGTGCATACAAACCGGTAAACTGGCAAACTTATGAGATATTACAAGTGGAAATTAGTGAGAAAAGAGCAAGGAGGCAGGCAGTGTTGTATTCAGGGAGTATAAATCTGAAATAGGTCTTTCGTACAGGAGAGAAAGTAATTACCCCACGTCTATTTCTTGCGTTACAGTAACTTTGAAGGGCGGGTGTCTCTGTCCAAATGGTCTTTTGTATCTGCCACCAGCACTGCTTGTCGGATCAAGTGAGCAGATCACACCCTATTTCCTCGTTCTGCGAGTTAACATGTACCATTATTAATACCCACAAAAAGTCTGAAATAAGAAAGACCCAAAACTGCTACCAAAGAGCCTGGGGAATCGCCATCACCAGGGTTATTTTGCCTCTGAAATCAGCCGAGCCACGGCAGTTGACAGCTCTGAGATCGGCGGTCGCGTGCTGCTGCTTCGTGGTACCGCAGCCAGCCCGGCTGAAATCAGCGGAGGGGGCAGAGAGCCGTCGTGGCGGGGGGTTATAAAGGCTTGCACGCTCTCTGTTCAACGATAAAATGATTTTTTTCCCGTGAATTAGAATTGAATACGCTGTGTGAACGTTTCGGGTGGGAGCAGGCGGTGTGTGAGGTGGGAGCAGGGCAGAGGTCCATCGAGCGGCTGGCGCCGGGGGCACGGCTGCGCAGCGCCCGGCGGCTGGTGGCTCTCTGGGCCTGGGCCATCCCTCCCCTCGGCACCTTCTGCTCTAGACAGCCCTCAGGAAATAAATTACACTGCTCCCCGGGCAGAGCGTTTTCACCCCAGAGATTACACGAAGAGGGGTCGCTGATCGTGTCTCAGCGCAAGGCACCTGCTGGCAGTTTCTGGCCATTTACACAGAAGGGGAAAAAATGGGTCTGGGGTCTGATTATTCAGTTAGAAGAGCCTCGGTGTTTTCTGGAGCTCCCTCACTTTGCTTTCAGCTCCCAGTGCCAGGCTGCTATCACTAAACTATTAACTCTTGTTGCCAAGCGGGTCCCCCAGCTCCCCTCCAGTTTCCTCTGCAGCCAGCGGCCGTTTTCACTCGGTCTCCAGTTCCACCTTCTTTCTACCACCCAGTCCCCACTTCAGTCTCCCTGAGTTTTGCCCCAGGTAATGCATCTCTTCCTCCTCCCTGGCAGCTACTCCCACCCTAGAGATAGAGACTCTACCAGAGAGCCCGGGCACGGCTCAGCTCATCTTTCCTTCTCGTCTCTCTCCCTAGATCCCTGCGTCCGCGGGCGACCTCCTGCAGCGGGTGGTCGGCTGCCTGGGCAGCACAGCGGTGGGGACGCTTTCAGCTGTGAAGCTGTAGGAAGGTCTGTTGCCAAGTCTCCTCGTGGACTTGTACCTCAACAAGCTTAGCGGGGGGGGGGGAAGGATTCCCCAAAACGTATTTCTGACATCGCCTCAGTCACCAACATTAGAGGAATTAGAGCCTTTGCTGGAATTCTTGCAAACATGAGCAAAAAGCGTGCTCCTGTGCTCAGTTTTGTTCTAAGGTACAGCCGATCCTTTTGACTGACCGTTCTCCTCGTAAATTCAATATAAGGGAACCTTCGGCATAAAAAGAAGTCGGCCCAAAAGATTATATTTTGCTGAGGTGGTAAGCGTTAAAAAGAGAGTTTTACAATAGAAAAACTGATTTCTGAGGAAATCTTAGTACCGCTTATTATTAACAGCTCTTTCAATATTATAGCTACTGGTACGTGCGGTGTGTCTATGTGCTATCCTAAATATACCTAGGTAAGCGGCAGTGCAAATACAAGGGAGAAAACAATTACCGATAACGCTTTCTAGCAAGGCAACTTAATAGAAGTTATATCTTGACCTAAGATTCATTTACACTAGTAAACCTGCAGTCGTTTCAGTTTTAATGTACTAACAATGCTTACAAACGCAATTTGTAACAATAAAATCGCTACCAAGTCCTTGTAGCAGCTTGCTTTCAGGTGCACGGGCAACCATTTCACTTGGCTTTAAACCCTGTACTCTTTTAAACTCCCTGTACTATTTTAAAATCCCCGTGAATAAATAAGTAAAGACCAGGATGGGTTCAGTGGTCCAGGGGCACCGTGTGGTATTTTAGGATGTTCTCTGGAATTCTTTCAGCTGCGGAAGAAAATCACTATTAGTTGTAAAGTACCAAATGTGACCCACAACTGTGGAATCCGGCGTCCTCTGCCAGTAGCACAGACAAATTAAATTAAAGTTAACTGCATTAACAACTGGCAGACTCCAGAAAGTGTCCTGGTGAGAAGCTGTGCTTTGGGCTCCATGATTTATTTCCTGCCTTTTCGCTTTCTGTCTACATTACCGATCCCTTGAGTTGTCGGCTGAATGCGCTGGAGCCATTAAAACTTAGGTGATATCTGTTTCAGTCTTGTCTAGCAAAATTGGTCCTGGCAGGATTAGTCTGGGGAAAAAAAAAGGGGGGGGGGCAAAATTCTATATTATTTTAACAAAGTGATCTTGGCCTATGAATATTGAGGCCAAACTAAAGAATCACAGGGTTTAGTTGTTGTTATGTGGTTTTGCCTGCGCTAATGAACGGCTACAACACTGCCTTTTAGTGAAGGAAATAAATTTGATTTTGCAGATGTCTCTGAAAATCTTAAAATATACCTGACTGGAGTAGTTTTAAACAGATGGTTAACAAAGAGGTCATCCAGATTTGTCCTAGCTTCTCCACATGGACAAATGACTCTATCAGTAGGTTTTTTTGAAATCTCTTGTATGCTACTGGTATGATACGAACATGATTTGAGTTTGTGCAAAATTATGTGTGGATTAATGGAAAGTATGAATATTGAGCTGATGTTCAGTTATGCTTCAGTCTGGGGAAGTCAGTGACACATCCCATCACTTGAGGAAGAACAATCATATTATTATTAGATCTCATTTCAAACTTCAGAATATTCTGAAATYGACAGGCGAGAGAAGTCCCAGGGGAATGGATGTTTGAGATTAGAATTACACAATTTTTGAAGCACGCGGAGGGTGCTATATTTGGCCTTGTTTCCTGTGAGTCTGCTAATTTTACACGGAAATTACTTTCCTCATCTGCGTTTTGCAACGGTCCTGCTATATCCCTCACCCAAGCTCTGGAGCATACTCAATGGGAAAGGAATAGTTGGACAGTTTTGCTGCCAAACTGAAAAAAATGTCTGTGGAGCATCTGCAAGGTGATATTCTCCAAAGCTGTAAGCATTGGCCAAACTTGACGAGTTTCACAGGAATGGCAAATTTCCGAACATTCCGAACGCATGAACAACTTATTTGCCAAACTTGACGCTTGAAAGAATGAAAGCATTAAAACTTTTCCGCTAAGCCAATGTAGACATTTTGACTTGGCTGCACTACTCATTGTTCACTGGTCTAGGCTTTTGATCCATTGTTGTTGTCGTTGAAGCTCTCCCGAAATTATTTTCGGCAGATACTGCCATGGAAAACCTCAGCCCAAATGGTTAAAGTTTACCCAAGTTACAAGCAAGTGAAACATTCCTATAGAGAGGGGCGAGGCGGCTCCAGTGCTAGAGAGCTCCTCCAGCTGCGCTCTCGGATGAAAAATGCTTCATGTACCCCGACAAGGGAAACTGAAACCACTGGCCTCAGGTTATTGAGCAAGCGTCTTCACAAAGCTCTACCAGAAGTTTTAATTGTCAAAACATTTTCCTCTAACGTACTCCATATGGCTCATGCACAGTTTTGAGCCGTATGGGTAAGACTCAAGATCTCGATAGGGAAAGATGACGGAGGAAAAAAAAAAAAAAATCCATTGTTGTCCACTGAGGAAGTCCTGGATATCTCCAGTCGTGGTCTTGGAGATAACCATTTGGCACTCAGCCATGCAGAGAGTTGTAATCTTCGTTCTTCCCTGTATACGTCTGTCTTTGGCCGTTAAAATAAAATGGCCTTGGTTTCAGAAGAAGCAACCTTTAGTTAAGAGTTAAAAAAAATCATTTTCAGCAGGGGGAAAAAAGTTTCACACATTTCACAGCTCTCGAAAATTATTGTAAACCTGGCCCTATTATTTTTTCATACAGAATTTTTGATGTTCTGAGCCCTGGCCTGCTGTGCATCAAAATGGATGTTTGGGGTTTTTTTTCCCCCCCCCCAGGAGATGGTGCTGATCATGTTCAACAATGTGGTTCTGGGAGGGGGAGGGCGGAAGGCTGTGTCAAACAGACCATGTCACAAATCCTACTCCTTATTGCTTGAAGGCTGCCAGTTTTCAATGCCTGGATGAGCCTTCCATGCAGGGGGTGGGCGGTGGGGACTCAACCATATTTACTTTACTAAAAAGTATGGAAATATGAAGTCATAAAACAATTCCAGTGAAAATAATAACACCATTCTGAGAGAGAGGGCATCAGATGACCCCAGTGTGGACCGCAGAGCTGGATTTTGACCTCACATAACCCCACAGGCTGATTGGTTGACTTCAGGTCACCCCAGCATGGTCCTCAGACAGGGACCTTGACCTCAAGTAATCCCATGGGCTGATTGGTTGACCTCAGATGACCCCAGYGTGGTTCCCACAGAGGGAGGTTGACCTCACGTAACCCCCCACAGGCTGATTGGTTGATCTCAGATCACCCCAGCATGGTCCTTGGACAGGGCACTTGACCTCAGATAACCCCATGGGCTAAGTGGTTGACCTCGGGTGACTCAGCATGGTCCCCAGAGAGGACACTTGACCTCAACTAACCCCATGGGCTGATTGGTTGCCCTCAGGTGACTGTGCATTGTCCTCAGACAGGGACCTTGACCTCAAGTGACCCCATGGGCTGATTGGTTGACCTCAGGTGACCCCAGGGGCCAATTGGTTGACCTCAGGTGACCAGCATGGTCCCCAGAGAGGGAGTTTGACCTCAAGTAACCCCATGGGCTGATTGGTTGACATCAGATGACACCACGGGCTGATTGGTTGACCGCAGGTGACCCAGCGTGGTCCCCACAGAGGGAGGTTGACCTCACGTGACCCCCCCCCCCCAGGGTGATTGGTTGACCTCAGGTCACCCCAGCATGGTCCTTGGACAGGGCACTTGACCTCAAGTAACCCCATGGGGCTAATTGGTTGACCTCAGGTGACCCTGCATGATCCTCAGACAGGGACCTTGACTTCAAGTAACCCCCATGGGCTGCTTGGTTGACCTCAGATGACCCCCAGTGTGGTTCCCACAGAGGGAGGTTGACTTCACGTAACCCTGCAGGCTGATTGGTTGACCTCAGATGACCCCATGGGCTGATTGGTTGACCTCAGGTCACCCCAGCATGGTCCTTAGACAGGGCACTTGATTTCAAGTGCTAAGTGTCATCCCACAGAGAGAGGGTGGGCTAAGTGGTTGAGCTCAGGTGACTCAGCATGGTCCCCAGAGAGGGCACTTGACCTCAAGTAACCCCACAGGCTGATTGGTTGCCCTCAGGTGACCCCCAGTGTCATCTCCACAGAGGGAGGTTGACCTCAAGTAACCCTGTGGGCTARTTGACCTCAGGTGACCCCAGCATGGTCCTTGGACAGGGCACTTGACCTCAGGTGACCCCAGGGGCTAATTGGTTGACCTCAGGTGACCCCAGCATGGTYCCCAGAGAGGGAGTTTGACCTCAAGTAACCCCACGGGCTGATTGGTTGACCTCAGGTGACCCCAGTGTCATCCCCACAGAGGGAGGTTGACCTCAAGTAACCCTGTGGGCTAATTGACCTCAGGTGACCCCAGGGGCTAATTGGTTGACCTCAGGTGACCCCCCAGCATGGTCCCCAGAGAGGGAGTTTGACCTCAAGTAACCCCACGGGCTGATTGGTTGACATCAGATGACTCCATGGGCTGATTGGTTGACCTCAGGTCACCCCAGCATGGTCCCCACAGAGGGAGGTGGACCTCATGTAACCCCGCAGGCTAATTGGTTGACCTCAGGTCACCCCAGTGTGGTCCCCACAGAGGGAGGTTGACCTCACGTACCCCCCCCCACAGGCTGATTGGTTGACCTCAGGTCACCCCAGCATGGTCCTTGGACAGGGCACTTGACCTCAAGTAACCCCATGGGGCTAATTGGTTGACCTCAGGTGACCCTGCATGATCCTCAGACAGGGACCTTGACTTCAAGTAACCCCATGGGCTGATTGGTTAACCTCAGATGACCCCAGTGTGGTCCTCAGAGAGTAGTTTGACCTAAAGTAACCCCACAGGCTGATTGGTTGACCTCAGGTGACCCCAGTGTGGTCCCCACAGAGGGAGGTTGACCTCAAGTAACCCCACAGGCTGATTGGTTGACCTTATGTGACCCCAGCATGGTCCTTGGACAGGGACCTTGACCTCAAGTAACCCCGTGGGCTGATTGGTTGCCCTCAGGTCACCCCAGCATGGTCCCCACAGAGGGAGGTTGACTCCACATAACCCCGCAGGCTGATTGGTTGACCTCAGATGACCCCGCAGGCTAATTGGTTGACCTCAGGTGACCCAGCATGGTCCTCAGACAGGGCACTTGACCTCAGGTGACCCCAGGGGCTAATTGGTTGACCTCAGGTGACCCAGTGTGGTCCCCACACAGGGAGGTTGACCTCAAGTAACCCCACAGGCTGATTGGTTGACCTTAGGTGACCCCAGTGTGGTCCTTGGACAGGGACCTTGACCTCAAGTAACCCCGTGGTCTAAGTGGTTGCCCTCGACCCAGCGTGGTCCCCAGAGGGGGCATTTGACCTCAAGTAACCCCACAGGCTGATGGGTTGCCCTCAGATGACCCCAGTGTGGTCCCCACAGAGGGAGGTTGACCTCACATAACCCCACAGGCTGATTGGTTGACCTCAGGTGACCCCCCCCATTGTGGTTCCCAGAGCTTGAACCTGTCGTTGTTTATCATCTGTAACGATTGCTTCTTTTCGTTCATGCGTCCTATCAAGGAACCCATTTATTAATTTGGCCAGGCGCGTCCCCCATCATCTGGTTGACGTGGCTCCGCGCTGGCTGTAGTGTCATGTCGTGTGCGTGTGTGTGTGTCCCGGCTGCCTGCTGGTTCTGTTTTCTTCTCTCCCCCCGTAGGTCTTTGTGAAGAGCTCCCTGGGCCCAACCCCTCCGAGAGCCCAGCACCATCCCCCCCCCCCCCCCCCCTTTTCTTCTCTCCCCCCGTAGGTCTTTGTGAAGAGCTCCCTGGGCCCAACCCCTCCGAGAGCCCAGCACCATCCCCCCCCCCCCCAGCTTCTGCCCACCTCCCGCTCCCGCCAGCGCCTGGCTCCGCAGGAGCGCGGCTCTCCTGCCCACCCCCTAGCCCCGCGCGCAGTCAGTTTGATTTGGGGAATAGGAGGATGCTGCTGCATTTGGAGCAGAAAGAGAAAAGAGCTCCAGCTCTGTCTTTTCTGTCCGGTACAACTGAATCTCTGTGTACGTCCGTCTGTACCTTTACCTGTAGCAGTTACAGATTTAGAGATATGTTTAAAAGCCATCAGCCCAGTTTTTGAAGCTTCAAAACAACGCTCTACTGGCTTGACTTTCCTTAACAGTACATGTGGTCAAGGATTAGTCCTTAATCACCACCCAGGCAAACAATTAGTCCTTAACAAGCTTGTCCTAAATTAGCTGCGAGTATAAAACAGCAGCGAGCTGGTAGGCTGGGGTCAGCAGTTGTGCCTCAGAGTTGGTGCTGTGGTTTGTACAGCTTCTGGGGGGGTGGGAAGAGCACTTCTTTGGTGAAGGTAAACCAGACCTGGAGTAGGATACTGTCTTTTTTTCCTTGTTTTTTTTTTTTTCTCATTGCTTTTCGGTGTTTTATTCTTCTCCTTCTTTCTTTGAAAGGATGGGGGACAGCACACCTCCTCTTGACTGAGTTGTTTCATTTTTGCAACCAGGACTTGGTTTGTGGGTTGTTTTTCCCAGCGCGTTTCCCGCTGTCCTGGGGGGTTACTTCAGCTTTACCAAGTATCTTCTCTACCTGCTGTACCTGTGKGGGGGGGTTATCTCTTTCACACTTTACTTCTTGTCCTTGTTTCCTCTATTTCACAGGTGCAGTTGTCTTCCTCTTTGTGCTTACTTATTCTCTGTGTGTTTTTTCTTAGCTATTTCATAAAATGCCAGTTGCTGATTTYGCTATTAGAATTTATACCTCTATAGAATTTATGCTATAAAATGCTTACACACAGTCACTGGTTACGTTATCTTAGTGTGCTTATGTCTGTGTTTAAGACAAGTCTTACATCTTGCTTAACTTGCTTCTATTTTTTGTGTGCAACGGGCCACCACTTTAGCTACCTTRCTCTGCGGTGGGTGGCCCTTCAGCCACAGTGGTGAACGTCCCTGTTGGAGTCCTCTTGAAGGACTATGTGTTTACTTGAGGGAAAACGTCGAGAAAATATCATCCTGGGGAGGTTGCCAAGATTTACTCTAGACACATATGCCCTCAGACATGAGTCACTGGATAGGCTTTCCCCCAGCAGGTTCCCAAGACTTACTTCAGTTATGTATGTCCTCAGACATGAATAATTGGACAGGCTTTCCCCCCATTAGCTGCCATCTGCTGTTGTGGACCACAAGAAGTGGAGAGCAGCTGTTGTTTTTTCCTGAACCCTCTCTGAAAGGAGGGCTCCAGCAGCACCGTCGACCTGCAGGGCTGCTCCCCTGCGTAATGCTTCTCCTCTCCGGGCCAGAGCCCAAACACCTCTGCAAGTGTTGCAGGAGCTGGTGAGGTCTGGGCTGGGGGAACAGGTTGCTTGTGCTTCTCTCCTGGCTGCACTTCTGAACTCYTAAGGGGAGTCTTGGGACTTGGCTCACCCTTGGGTGAGTGTGGGCACGTTCCCTTAGCGTTTGCCATGAGCCATCCAAAGTCCTGAAAATGAAGAGCAGTGAGAGACAAGTTCTAAATTCTTCATCTCTGCACGTCTGTATCTCACCTGGAGAAAGGTCAATGTTGCCTGAATTTGAGAGGAACGAAGTGGAAGGCGTGGGACTTCTGTCCTGGGGCAGAAAGGAGGCAGGAAAGGAAAAACTAGTTTTAGGTGCATGTGAAGGGACTGTCTAGCTCTGTAACCATTTGGGCCATTCCTATGGCTCACACTGGAACTGAGAGTGCCTCCAACACAGGCTAAGACAACCCACTCTTCATTAGACCCACTGATAGGAATTCCTTCTTACCTTTGTATTCAAGATCTCATGAGAGAGAGAAAATCCCAGTCTTGACATTGCTACTTGAGTCAAGGTCTTAAAATCTAAGGTTGCCTCTTGGAGAAGGAAGGAAATGCACAGGAAAGAGGACACAAAATAAACCAAGAAGAAGAAAAATAAAAGCAAGAAATAATAAATAACTGCACAGCCCGGAATCTGATTAGGGGCAGCCAGAATCCAGGTGCACTCACGCCTTAATGCCCAGGCACAGGCTTTTTAGCAAAGCCGAGCAAAAATACTTGCTGGGAAGACAGGGCTAGCTAGCCTCAACTGCGTTCCTCTCCCTCTGCCTGGTGGCAGCCGTCCTCTTCACACCTAATGCAGCAGTTCAGAGGACGCTGGTTTTGGTTGCCAGCGCGTACATAAGTGACCTGCAGTGACAGGCAGCGTGTGCCCCTGGAGATCAAAGGGGACAACCAAGGACTTTGCCCGAAGACCTTGGCTACAGTAGTTGAAGAAGTTGTGGCTGAATCATCACCTTGCCTTCAACGGTGACCAGATGCCAAGGTCAATGCTAGAAGAGCTGTGTATTCTCCTCTAGGGAAGCCTAATCGGGTGAGGGACGTATCCTGGCACTTAAAGTAGGCAAAGTGGGACTTACGCTGCGAGCAGTCGCTGTGCCTTCCCACGGCGGGCCTGGGGGCTTCGYGTCCGTCTGCCTGGCTAGATGCGTAACAAGCCTTTCCTTTTCCAGGTGCGGCCTCCAGCACTGTAATACAGATCAAAACTTTAAGTGTGTACAGTTTTGTTGAATGCAGAATACTGTAGGCATAATTTTTAGAACTTACTCATGTTGAAAGATGAGATTTGGATTGTGTAGCCCTTCATAACATGAAAAATCTGCCTAGATTTCATGATCATATCTAATGATTACTTTATTTTGTCACTGTATGCGTATGCTTGTCTCTTCTGTAGAGTATCTTTACAAATGGATGTAAGGCCATGTTGCCCGACACCAGAGTACATTCTGACTCGGAAAATAATACAGTTAAGAGAAAATAATTGGTTTTGTTTCCTCGTAATGACCCAGTATTTTAATTCCCTCTCTCTGTATTAGGTGACATCTATTTGGTAACTCTCCAACTGGACCAGAATGTGATTGCTTTAGGATAGGTTATGAGATTTGTAAAAAGCATTATTAAATCAAAGCCAATAACCACTATAGAACGGTGATACTAGAAAATAGTAGTAAGAATTGGTCACGCATTAAAAATCCCCATCTATAGATACAGGTATAGATATACTGTTAGAGAAAGGTACAGATTTAGCAGTATTTGGGCAGCTGTAAATACATAAAAGGATGAGGCTAAGCAGCATTTAATTTTAAAGCTGCACAGATTTTCACTACTTTTAAAGCTTTGGATGATGTGCCGTGCAGCTGCCGCTGGTTTGAGGGGACAAAAAGAAAGAAGAGGGGAGCAGCAAAACGTCTGAAGGAAAGCCAGGCTCAAAAGCCCTTTCCATTCTGCCTGCAAGTCTATACCTGCCTCTAACAAATGGCTGCAGGTTTCCACCTTTTATATTACAAGGTCTATTCAGCAAGCAGATGTCTGATTACGGTATAGCAGTTGTAACGCTCTTCTATTGTCGTAAGATCTTATGTCATGCCCATTCTCAAACAAAATTGATTATAACTTCTTGCTCATGGCTCAATCTTTCCATCATTTTCTTTACCTTCTGGCAGTGCTTGGATTTGTTAACATCTTGGGGTCTCCTTTGCATCTTCCTGAAATAAGATAAATGCTCACAAAAAAATCTGCAGAGGAAAAGATATCCTGCAGAATTACCATCCTGCAGAATTTAACATAACTGGATATGATTTCAGAAGACAAATCTACAAAAGAAAATTGGTCACTTACACAATTGATGTAGTTACTCTGCTTCTAAGCTATTATATTGATGTGTGTCTTCTCCTGTTCCTTCATCAGGGATATAATCTTTTCATTATTATATATCCATACAATAATACCTCTGAGGGAGATCTCGGGGTGCTCCATGCTATTTTACCCTAGACGAGAAACTTTCAAAGCAGTCTCAGTTTCAAATTTTCACTCTTGTGGTGCACCAGTACAGACAGAAAAAGGAATAGGCACGTTTCTGATGTACTGTTAACAAAAAAATATCTCTTTCAAATGGTCTTTTATGCAACTTCTGATTTAAAATTTTGCAACTTCTGATTTAAAATTTTTTAACTGCAATGTTCTGTTGAATTTTATCATAAAGATTGCTCGTTATCCATGCAAACTCAGGGACCCAGTTTCAGGCGGTTGACTGCAGGATTGAGGGCGTATTCACAAACACATAGAAATCCTATTAACTTCATCCTTCGACTACGTCCCGAGCTTTGATGCTAAAACAGCTAAGCGCTTGTTGCTCTATTTCTTCCCTTTCAGAACGCCAGTACTGGGGCTCAGACCTGCAACTTCCCGAAATACCTTTTGAAGAAATCATGTACAATGATGAAAGTGCGTACAAGTGGCTGTGCACCCTAAAGAAAGTAGGAATCGTGCTACTTACAGGAGCTGCTGCTAGGCAGGGGGAGGTGGTTAAACTTGGCCACAGGATTGGGTTCCTGCGTCTCACTTTTTATGGGTGAGTTTGGCTTTTAATATCCTTGCTTTGCCGGCTATGTAATCACCTCTAATGTATTTCACGTCAGCTTGCTGGACCTCTCTTGTGGATTAACTTAGTAAAACATGGTCAAATTTTTTCTTCTCCGCATGTTAGAAAATGCGGTGTCAATTAATAGTCTATATAAGAGGATTGCCTTGCTATCGCAGGCAGGGTACGTAAAGAGCAGCAGCTATAACATTAACTGCTGAGAGAAGGAAAAATGCCTGGAAACAGATGATGTCAAAAGATAACCACAAGGTAGCTGTACTTATCTATACCATGGAGAAAATCAAAAATCCCTAATCCAGTCCCCTTCTGAATAGAGGAAGTTATCTGTACTGAAACTTTTTCTTAGCCTGATTTTGTGTCACRGAAATAGGTAAGACTCAAATGATGTTATTGTGTCTCACATCACCGAGAAGATGAGCAGAGTACCCGTTTCCCTGCTTTCAACTGAGTCTGTTCCGGAAAGCCACAACCAGTCCCAGCAAGTATTTTTTTAATACTGCTTTTTTGCAAAAGTAAGAGCTCCGCCTGCAGGAGTGCAAGCAGGAACTTGTAAATCATCCTTTTGATGCCAGGAGGTGGTAAACTGAACCTCTCCCTCCTCAAGCACCTACTAGGCGAGTAAACAAATGATGATGGTAGCTCACATCTTGCTGAGCTGAGTCAGTGACCTCCATCTAGCCAAGTAAAGGAGCAGCGTTATTAGCTAACATATTGCTCTGTCCCTCGCCCCTAGCTGTTGGTATAATTTTTTTACAATGTATACAAAAAAATCTATTCTTAAAAAAAAAAAAAAAAAAATTGACAAAACCAGACAGTAACATTTAAACATAATTGTGATTTCTCGGTGCCTGAATAGCCACCAAAACCAGAACATTCAGGGCTTCCCATCTGAAAAGCTCCCTTTTCCCCCACAATAGAATAAGAGATAATAAAAATTATGGCAAGAGTTCTCCTTCGCTTGGATTTACCTCTAGTTCAGAGAATATGCAAACAAACCATGTAGACAATAACCAGTGACTCCTCCTTTGTCTAAAAAAAAATCTAAAATAAATAGAAGTGGGGGAAAAAAATCCAACCTTGGCCAGAAAGACCACGTGCCCTCAAGGCTGCAAATCAGAAGGAAAGATTTTCTGTTCCTTAACACTCCTGCGTGAAGGCACATATGAACCCTGCTGGACTATGCAATGCAGGTGAGGTTGGTAGGAGCGGCACTGCGATACCAGGAGAAATACATTAACTCAGAATGTTAATTGTGAGGTGGTGGGAGGGAAGGTGAGCAAAAGGTCCCTTCTTCAAGCTGTGATGCTTATTAAGACTTTTTGTTACATCTTCATTTTGCAAGTGTTTTTCTAACATTAACTGTGGAAAAAGACGTCATTGATGCTGCCGGCTTCTAGATCTAGTGAACAATTTCTAACAGGCAGAGAAATAGCTATTGTGATATACTAGCAACTTCTAGCAGTGTATAAGGTGCTTCTTACCCAATCTCCATCCTTCTTTTTTGTTTCATTTATGTTGAAAGTCAACGTGCTTGTGCAGAATTTTTCCCCACGCTTCAAATCAGGAAAGCTGGCTCAAGAAACCTAGAAATCAGCAGAAACTGAAGTGAACTCATAGCATGTAGAACAGCCTTTGAGAATGTCGTTATTCTTTTTTTTTTTTTTTTCCTCTATTGTCTTCCAAAAAGAAGGGATGGAGATAACTGCTTTAAAATGCCCTGAATATTATGAAGCTTTTGTCAGTCCCAGCAGCCACGATAAATATTTGTAAAGCTTTAAAGGAAGTAACGTATAAATGTACTGGGGTAGTTAAGATAATGTACTTTCATTAAGGTGTGGTTTCCTCTTTCTGCTTACTGTGCCAGAAGGAAAAGTGGTTTTCAAAGTTAACTGGGATTCAGTCAGGTTAATCCTACTGAAATAAATGGGAGCAGCACTCAACTCGGAAACCTCATCCAGTGCTACGAAACATTTTCTACCGTTAAAAGCATTCCTAATGTCAAGCACTTCTATGTTTAGCAGTCTTACTATGGTCTCAATTTAAAACTTGCACCATTATGAAAATAGTACTGCCTTCTATTTCTGTTTTGATGTGATCCTAATAACAGATACAGATAGGAGATTCTTAGGGGTTTTCAACCCTGGTCGTATCTGAAGGTGTTTCCCAGCTCTCCGGGGTATCTGAAGGATGAAACATTCATTCTGTTTGTATCCAGGCAGAAGCATTTTGAGTTAGGAACGAATATAGCAAGCCCCAGATAACAACAAAAAACTTTGGGTCTCTGTTAAAGCATACCACTAAAAGAAAATAAATAATATCTCCAAAATACCTCGGGGGAGGGGAAAAAAACCCCAAAAGCCCAAACAAGAACAAAACACCTCCCCCATACAACCCCTTCAACATATACCATGGATTTGTGCCTAGGTTACAACAGAACTTTTAGTTGCTTTCCTAAAAGTTTCAGGGAAGAACTGGATCTAGAAGTTGTTCCTAGATTCTAAAACTGGAAATAATCTTTAAACCTGGAATAACGTTCTTGACATGGCAGCCCACTGTTTCACCTGTTGTCTATCTGCTGAGCCCTGTAACATGTTTTTTCACTAAGGCATTCAAAAGTTTTTGATATTTAACTCGGCAGCATTTTAAGATTAAAAAAAAAAAAAAAATCTACCGTTCTGCCTGGTACTCTGCTCTTAATCATCCTTGCTGTTTAAAATTACTGCCAACTGTCTGTTTGAAACTGTCTGCAACATCCAGCTTGTGATAACTCTGCTATGTTTAAGAGAGACTGAAAAGTCCCTTACTGTATAAAGGTGCATTAACTGTTAGGATATACTTCCCTTGTCTAAGTTCAGCTAACAGGAGACTCAGACTGCCCGAGGGAGACTTGCCAGTTTATCATCAGTTGTGTCATCAGAATGGTTTTGGGTTTTTTTTTTTTCCCCAATTAAAAAAAGTTAGTCTTGCCCCTCACTGATTCTTCCCTAATACGATTATAAACAGTAATGATTATTAAATGCTTCACCTTGTTTAAAGTCAGCTTGAATTAATGTTTACTCTCTTTAAAGATGGTTTCAATAAAAGTAATTTGTCAGGATGAGTTCTGAGTCTTTGAGATATATATGTATATATTTAAAAGTGTTTTAATACATCCTACAAAGAACCTTCTGCCCATTAATGTTCCATACAAGATCAAGGTTGAAATGTGACCCTGATCCATGCCATTTGAGCAAGTAATGGTTAGAGCTCTGCTCACTGTTTAAATCAGATTTACTATTAGTGTTGATCAAACCTTACTTTTATGTTTCCAGTAAAGGAACAATAAAAGGCTGTAAGTCTCCTTGCTTTTCCAAAACCTATTTGCTAATTCATGTATTTATTAGGCTGACGAAAGAGGATTTCAATGTTATGAAAATTTTCCAATTGACTAAGAATTCTGCATTTAAAGTAAAACATACTTAGTTAGAATATTTAGTTTAGTTGAGTTTTGGGGTTTTTCCTTTTTTGCTTTTTAAACACAGCTGTAGTATTTGAAGGTCTTGAAGTCTGGTTTACATCATCCCAATTGAGCCACCACGGTTAGATTTACTCTAGGTCATTTGACAGTTGCTAATTATGTTTCTGTGTATGATTAGGTTGAATTTGCAATATTAAATTAAAATCTGAGGAGCATAAGGTCAAAGAGAGCCTGACATCCAAAGACTGGTTTTGCAGACTAGTCTGGATTTCAAGTAACAAAAACCAGCTCTGCCACAGGGTGAAGTCAACAAGCTACGTACAGACCGATGTCCAGCTCGGGGGTGGGGGGGGGAAGTGTCTGCTCCAGTGCTAAAGGAAAGGCAGAGTTATAAAAGGGGTAGGATGTGTATGATACAATATGCTTATTAGCAGAGCCAAGACTTTCAGGGGGAGAGCCAAGACTGTTGAACACACTTTCTTTTTCAGAGTATGTTGCCAACTTGCAAGAAGAGAAAGTAACTGTACACACAAAGGCAGCCTGCTCTGGAGTTCAGAGCCAGACTCAATGAGCTGATCTGGGGCGAGTGTGCTATTCCTCACCTCCTGGCTTTCATTTCTTCAGTTCAGAGATCAGACACTGTTTAGCTGTCTCCAAGATGCGCTGTAAGGATGCCTTTGTTAAGGCTATATAGTAAAGGCAAACACAACACTCACAGTAATACAAAGGTAAGCTTCCAGAACGGTACAGCACAATTACCCTGCCAAGGAGGTGTACAAGATGAAGGATGCTGCCTGCCATTGAGGAGTTCTAGCATTGGATGAAGTCTATAGGAAGCATCGTCTGGTTGCATGTGTTTTACAGACCACCGTATGGTTTGAGACACTGCTTCTGAGCATTGTCTTCTCCATGCATTGTAAGAAGGAGTTGTTTTATCTTCTTCCTCTGTTTAAGAGGAGTTTCTTTAATCGCAAAGGCTGTAAATAGAAAGTTGGGTTGCAAAATACTAAACCTGCTCAAAGGAGTTGCTCTCCATTTTACTGTTCTACTATCAACTAAGTGTCTTTCCTCCCTGGGCACGTGCACACATGTAGAGGCACACACGTTGCAGCTGGGCATCTTTAGCAATGTTCAGCTGCTCTCATTGCCATGCTGGTGATGTTAATGATTAATGCTTTGAAATTTTTAAAAAATGATTCTTTAGATCATGTTTTTTCCTTAAGAGCCCTGTTTAAAAAAAAAAAAATYGGGAAGGAGGAATTCCTCAAATACTGGAAAATACAAGCAGTATCATGCATAAACTTTGTATTGTTACCTGTAGTGCTTTAAGAAATTACCCATAAAGTATTTAAAAAAAACAAAACAAAACAAACAAACAAAAAAACCAAACCAAACCAAACAAAACCAGTCACAAAACTAGTTTCAAATGTTTTAATACAGATGTGTATGAAGTGGCAACATGCTAAACACATCAGGAAATAGTTAGAGAACTGTATTCAAACAGCTTAACCCAGTGTTTGTTGAATGTGTAATTCATCACATAAAGTCTTGAAAAAGACTAATGATTTCGGCTTATTTTTGGATATTTATGTGGATTTTTTTTGAAGTGTTATATAAGGAACGAGTTTCTTATTTTTTTACCATGTATAGCTGGAACCCAACCTAAAAATATTATGAAAGAGAAAAGCCGTCTTTCCCTATAGTGTCTTTTCTCCTAATTTAAGCTGTTTCTTTTTCAGATACAGTTATTGTAGTGCCTGGTCTTGGTGCTCTTACATATTTCTTGCAGTAGCAGAAACTCCATTGAGTTTTCAGTCTTAACAACCGACTTAGAGCAACATTTTACAGTCCCGTCTCTTCACCTCTACAACAGAAGTTCGTTTCTTACTGGCATCCAATTCTGAGGTGGCTTTTACAACTGTAATAAAATAATAACTTTGGGTAATTCCCTTGCTATTTCACTAGGAGCCAAATACAAGACCTACCAAATATTATAAATAAAAGGATAAATTTGGAATTCGCAAGCTTGCCAAATAAAACATTACCTCAACAGGGCTATGAATTTTAAACTGAAATGTAACTGTAATGAGTATAACCCTGACAAATGGAAAAAACAAAAGCCTTTTTTTCTTGTCTGGATGTCTGTTTGGTACATGTTACCTAAAATGTCATTACTGTAAAAAGTGGAAACATTCTCTGTATCAGCCATATAATAACAAGAAGGGACTCCAAACTTTTAAATTAACCTTTTTCTTTACGCTACGGAGGCACAACTACCTTAACAAGGTCTCCAGTCATACCACAATTCATTTCTCCACATTCTCATGCCCTAGACCTCGTGCTCCTCTCCTGTTCCGAAGCCTTGTCCAGGGCTTGGGGTGGCATGAAGGGCTTCCTGCGGGGCCCAGCGCTCCCGCGGAAATAGCCAGACCATCTGCACCTCCCAGAGGGCTTCAGCTGCAAGAGAAGGACATGGGTCCCAAACCTCTTGTGCGTGAGACTTAGATCTTTAGTAAAGTGCAAGACCAGATGATTCAAGCGTGGCTTCAGCTCCTAGTGCAGCCGTTTTGCAAGACTAAGGATGTAACAGACAGGCTAGTTTTCTGCTCAGGGAGACTGAGCCCACACTGCCACTTAATGCAAAATAATTGCTACACCTGCCTGGTGCCAAATTTCCTCCTCTGTCAAACAGCCTGAGCAATTGATGTTGAAATCGGACCCTAATTACTAAACCATAAACCATTCCACCCTGCTTTGCTCTCCCTAAGGGCCGAGAGTCCTCTGACATTACCCACATTTTCTTCCTTTACTTCTCGTGCGCTCTCCCCATGACTGAGTTGATACTTCAGCTCGGTTGAGACTTTGACTTTGATTTTTTTCACATTCAGCGCTGAGCTCCCTATTAGCATCGTTGACTTCAAGTCAGTAACTTGAGCTTTGACCGAAGCTCCTTGCGTGGAAGGAAAGCTCCCGGGGACCACCTCCCCTCACGAAGTGTAACAGCACGAAAGCACTGAAAGCTTTTGCAAAACCTTACAATGATTTTATAAAGTACTACCATTCCAGCAATAGTATATATTGCGTATAAATGAGACAATTAAGATGGGTTAAATTGTTTTAGAACCATCGAGTGACACTGGAGCCTTTTAAATTAAAGATATAGTGAACCTGGCTACCTTCAACAGTAATGACAAGGATGATATAACGGGCTATTTTTTGGCTGTAAAATTGGGAACTACGGAAGTGTGGTTGAAATTACCATACTTGAGTACTGAAGTCATGTGCTGATGAATATGTGCTGTACCAAATAATAAAAATTATTTCTCCCAGGCTGTTAAACACATTTGCGAATATTCAAGGGGGTTTTCTCCCTGGCAGTTTCAGAAATTTAGTTTTAGAGCATTTTGCATAGTTTCTATACTAAATACTGTTCCTAGAACAAAAGTGTTTGTATACTACGTATAAATAATTTTGGTCTGCATGTTCTTTAGCCTATTTTCTTTTTAAACTATTATTAAGAATTAATCCTAGACACACACCATCTGAAACATAATATATTTGGTCTCTAGTATTTCACAAGGGAAAATGAGTTTCGTGTTTTCTTTTAAATCACTTATGCTCCTGTGATTACACGGACTGCGTATGGTGACTTACACTTTTCCAGACAAATGTCTGGATCTGTAACATGCATCTGCTGAGGACTATCTTCAAACGTGTGCTTCTTGGTCTTAAATTCTCCTGCATGGTGTGTCACTCGAAACAGATTTTGATTGTGCTGCAACGAGATGTATTCATGTCTTCGTCTTTTTTTTTTCCCCTGCAGCTGTCAGTAAACTTTCTTACTGAACTTTGTCAAATTTCAAGACAGAAACTATGTAACAAAATAAAGGCGGGCGGTTCTCAGAAAGAGCCTCAGAGAAAGGGAAGAAGTTACAAAGTCTTTCATCAAGACCTTTTCATTTAGTGGCAAGTCTTCAAGTTACAGGAAAGATCCCCCTGCAAAGGATACTCCATGTTTTCTAAGATCATAAAGCTTTAAAAATAATTTTTGGGGAAAGTTACATAGCCTTTAACAATGTCATATATTTCATTGATAAGGTGCTCCACCTGGCAGGGAAAAATGGAAGGTTGATAAAAAGAAATGGGCCAACTTCCACTCTCTTATTTCTGAAGCCTCAGTAATAAAATGAAGATTTATCCTAGCAGACACCTCTTGGTTAGTGTCTTCAACTGATCTTTGCATTCAACAAAGTACCGCCGCTGGAAAGCCATCCTTCTTCTAGATACTACACTGGGGCCAGATGTCCCTTGGCATGCCTAAGTTTCTAGCTTGAACCTACGACTGCTGAAATAAGCCTTCTTTGCTGGGGTGGGGGGGACACTGCTAAATCATTATTTCCTTATAATTTTACAGTATTTTCATGTTCAAAGATGGAATGACTCTTTGGTACTGTGATTTCACGGTTTCAATGTGTACTGTCTGGCATGCTGGCTGGCTGTTTTAACATGTTTTCTCTTTTCCCTTTCATTATAAAGACCAACTTGGCAAGTGCAAGACAAAGCAGATGCTAACAATGTGGCTTACACAACCGGGAAACTATGTTTTCACACCGATTACCCTGTTCTGCAGCATCCACCTGGGGTAAGGTGAATCTACTGGCTTTTTCACAACACAGAAGGGGAAAGGGAAATGTTCCTATAGCGTGAAATATGGTTAGCGTTCAGTGACTCTGAATTTTGTCTTAAGAGAGCAATGTAAAAATAACAATATATTAATCTGCATATAACAATCTAGATACACATGGGTATGCAATATATACTTTATGATGTAAGTTCTGCATAACGAGCCCATTATGTGTGACATAATATTTAAATGGAAACTCACAAAGTATTGAGAATACTACCATATGAGAAACCATTAGGGTTCTGTATGTGCTTTTGATGCTGCTTTCATGATATTGAAGAAGTTGGGTGGCTACATGCTGTAGTCAAGTTGTGACATCTTAGGACACGTCTGTTCACCTCAGGAGGAGAACATATTAGAAGAAATATGATTAAGATGTTATATTCCGTTTTCTATAAATTGATTGAAATTAGACCCTTATCTGCCCTTTCATAATTAGACAAAAAAGGGGCATTTTGTAAAGCTGGACAACAACCACAGAAAATATATTTTCACCTAGTCCCTGTCATATCAAAGCCTAATCCACATAATTCACCAGAGAACTGAAAAGTAGTAGGAACAGGTACAAAGGAACAAAGATAACCCTGGGAAAGTTTGCATCTATAAGCGTCATACCTACAACTTCCCCTCCTCACGTTGTGGAGTACTTTGTATCAGTTATTTCTATAATTAAACAAAAAACCAATGTGATTTATCCACCAGTAAGTGCCAAATACTTCATACTAACATCACCTATTAAAATCATTTAGATGCTGTTCATTAATGTGCAGTAAGGATGGCATAGGGCTTAATGAATAGATTTCGGTTTCCCCCTTCAGCACCATCATCAAGGTCTGTGGGTCCAGGTGGTGAGGAGATTCTGGGACAAAATGTTCTGTTCTCTGCTTCTCTTCTCCTGCGTTTTTTTGTTTTTTCTCCTGGTGGTCTCCGAAATAATTCACCATCATGGAAGGGAAAGGTGAACGCTGTTACCATTGGTGTGACAGATGTATTTTGTGTAGCTTGGCTGAGATGAACGGTTACACTTCGTGTGATGCTGGGCTCTCTAATGCCACGGGGAGTTTTACTGCCTGTGTCAGCAGCTCAGATTTACACTGGTGCAACCAAGAGCCCAGGTTAGACTTTCTGCTCTGTCTTACGCCTTGGCAATTTCACTGTGAAGTGAAATGAAACTGTCTTAATCCTACTTTATGATAGAGACACTGGGCCTGTTGCCTTCTACGAGAGCCACCTTTTCCCCTCTGTGAGCAGATAATTCACAGTAGGTTTTGTTTCTGCAGGAGAAAACTAATCCTCCTTATTGAGATAAGACTGCAATGCATTTAAAATTATATGACTGCCGCAAAGAGGGACTCAAAGGAAAGAAGCGAGACCTGAGCTTTGCAGTTGACCCGCAGGTTGCAAGCATTAGAAGATATCCCAAATGGGATGGATTTATGAACATGCTACTTCAATTTTCTGCCTGTGTGATAGTGGTGGCAGAGTGCTGTGAAGCTGCAGTGATGGGGACTCAGTCTTTCGCTGGGAAAACAAAACAAAACAAAACAAAACACCAAAAAAACCCACCCAGAACCACAGATATGAGGGAACTGATACAATGAACTGTTAAATATACAAGCTAATTCTTCTCGTAATGAGATGTTAATTCATTCCAGGTTCAGTTTCTCCACTGTATAAAGCAAACAGCTGCAGGAGGTGAAAGTGGAGTTGTAGATGGATTTCACGTATCTAACAAGCTGAAGAAACAAAATCCTCAAGCGTATCAGATCCTGTCCTCTACCGCTGTAGACTACACAGATGTTGGGGTGGACTACTGTGATTTTGCTATGCAATGTAAACAAAGGATTATAGAGTGAGTAGTTTCAACAACATCGAAAAATAAAATCCCTGTTGTATGGTGGATTACGTGTTGGGAGGAGAAGGTCTGCTCCTGCCACCTTGTGGGGAAACAGTGGTTTAACTTGGTCTGTAGTTATTTTGGGGTTGGTTTTTTTTTTTTTTTTGGTTGGTTGGGTTTTTTGCCCCTGGGTTACTTCTTCTTTGCTTTGTACCATCACAGCATAGTTTTCCTTATTTGGTTTTGCCACACACCAGCAAGAAATAGTGGTAATTAGAGCAACTCCTAGGTACAGACACAGGTTAACAGCAGCCRGGTCTGTTACTAAATTCCAGCTGATGTACCTCTGTATCATGCCAAATAGAGGTCATAATTTGAAGCATTTAGATTAAGAACTGTATATTATGAAAAGGTCAAATGCAAATGATCATAATCTCTTCTGAATTTAAAGAGTTTACAATTCTACAATTAAAGTGTATAGAATATAGATGTTTGAGGAAATCAAGTGTCTGCACTTTCTCCTGATGATCCCTTTTCCTAGTTAGGCTTAATTATCAAAATCCAACCCAATAACAATCTGAATTTCACTATAGAAACATACTGAAATTCCAGCAGGAGAGTTCAGTTGCTGTTTAACCATCTTAAAATGTTTCAGTATCAACATAATACATTCCTTTTCCTTTCCTTCTCTGTTTCATAGCGTGGATTCCAGAGGCCAAGCAGTTCGCATCAATTATAATAATGCAACAAGAGACACAGTGTTTGACATACCAGCTGAAAAAGTGAGGCCGTTTTATGCAGCTCTAAAGGAATTTGATGATTTATTAAACAGCACAGAACACAAGTTTACTTACAAGCTGAAACCAGGTCAGTTAAGTTGCTTCTCCTCGCAATGATTTTTCACATGTTTTTCCTAACAGTCAAAACACTTGAGCGTTGTTAGCACGGGTACCGAGAGGAAATTTCAGTCCTTCTATCACCTATTTTATTTCATACTGCATCCTTACATTCATCTTACACATTTCTTTTGCCATTGTTACGCTATTAAAAAACAAACAAACAAACAAACAAACAAAACCCAAAAAAAMCCCCAAAAAACAACAGGCAGGGGGGAAATAGAGTCTATCTATTGATTAGTCCGATGTATCTTTTTACTACATCAGAAACCCATACCACATAGGAAGTTGTAACTTGTCATATCAATAGCACCACAGATGGGAAATATCACGTGTAAGACTGCTGTGCCATCCCGGTTCAGTGTCAGTTCGTTAAATGGTACAGAGTCACATACTTTTGCCTCTGCTTCATTTGATGCAGAGTACGGATGTTAAGCCAAACGACGCGTCTTTCTTTATGACACTTTAATTTGTTAGCGGGGCACCTTCCCAATGGCTGCAGGAGTTGCAGAACATCTAGAAGATGATACAGACGCATAATGTGCGTAACGCTGAAGGAAGCTGAACAGCGCCGTGGGCAATTCAGTTATCGTCTTCGCTTAAGGCACCGAATGCCAGCGTAATGCTGGACGAATTACCGAAGGCCACTGCTGCTGTGCTGCTTTTTCTGGGTGGCCTGTGCAAGACATGGGGAGGCAGATTTGCAGAAGTGCTCCAAACTTCAGCTGGAGTTGTACAGGGCTGCGTTTTGAACATAAAACATGCTGCAAAAATGCCCTTTACTCTTTAAAAGTCAGTCCGTGCATCTATTTAATTACTTTGGCCTTAATCTCTGTTCTTTCATTCCCCAGCTATAAAAGAAAGATATGAATAGTCCCTCATCTCTCAAGAGATATTACAAAAGTAAATTCATTAGTGCATCTGACTGCCTCATGTACTATGATGCCAGTGTCTTTAAAATGTCTATGAGGAAATGAATCTCTCTCTATTGGGAACATGCAATAAAATAATTTATAAGATCACGTAATAAATGGTAAAACAAAGTACCTCACATTACATTAGTACCACCCATCCCATCAATTAACACACCAAAATGGCGGTAGAGGGGAGGGGGAGAAGGAAAGACAGACTATAAGGTTATTTAATTAGAGATTTATCGTAATGGTGGCACACAAGGGAGAAAAATTAAAATGGCATGCTAGCCTTAATTATGTGACTTCCTAATTTTCAATGGCTTGCCTTTGTTCTCATAAAATTCTCTTTACAGGGATAGTAATGCAGGTTGTGTATAGTACGAATAGTACCAGACTGATCAGATAAAAATCATCCTAGTGGCTTTCACCCTTTTTATCCTTCCTGTGGATTTGCTGTAGTCGCCTTTCCCCTCAATTCTCTGCGTGGACTCCCCTACCACTCCGCTTTTTAATTCCTGGTTATACAAGAAAAGAAGCAGAGGTCGAGAGGGACCTGCCCTCTCTGGTTGAGAATGACCAGCTAAATTAAAATTACTGTGTCGTTGCTGTTGTATCTCCAGCCGAGCTACTTGAAATTACTGCTCTCTAACTGTTGATATAAATCTACCTCCACGTTACCTGTTTGAAGGAATCAGCTATAACATACCAAATATTAAACTTTGTGCAATCTCTTCATAGGAGACATAGTGACGTTTGATAACTGGCGTGTGCTTCATGGTCGCCAAAGCTACCAGTCGGGATCAGAAGTGACTCGTCACCTGGAAGGTGCCTATGCAGACTGGGATGTGGTCATGTCAAGGCTCCGGCTCCTCAGGAAGAGGGTCCTGAATAGGGACTGAGCTTTCTTCTAACTAGAATGAGCAAAACCTAGATTGTCTAACCTCAAAAAAAAAAAAAACAAAACCCACACTTAAAAAATTGTGTTTTCTTTTCAGAAACTAACATCACGAATATATTTTTGAGTTCCATAAGCTAAGAAACCTGTTGTTCGTAACAATTTAAGATTTATCTGTGCCCTGGTCTTTGAATCTATAAAATGCATTGCTACCTCTGTCAGTTCATTTGCTTTTTAAAATCAGTGCACAAAATGGCTGGAAAGATTATGACTTTACTGGGCTGACTGGGTATCACAATGCCTTACTTTTCCTCTACAAATATACGTGCCCTCCCTAGAAAACTTGGAAGGGAGCATCAAAAAAGGGCTTATAAGCATTACTTACTAAAGATTTGTTATGAACAACACCTTCCTCTATTTTCAGAGAGGCATTCTTTATTGCATAAATCATAACTAAAATTCATTATCAAAATAAGCAACCGCTGCTGCGGAGTTATTTTTATATACACACCTTTCTAGGTAGAACTCCACTTTAATACAAGATCTCATGCAAGATGCTGTATTCTGTATATCCCGCTGTACATGTGATGACTGTCACAGCCACAAATAACTTTTACTACGTTTGCTCAGAAATCATAGAGCTACCAGAGAATGCGTCATATTAATTTTCCTCTGCATTAGGAATAGAAATAAATCTCAGTGTCGAGATGGCAGATGGGGTCAGAAATCCCATCAGATGCTGTGCACAGATGTAATTAAGATCTGCAGGGCAGACAGACTTTTGAGTAAAGTCAGGAAGAGGAACGCTGATGCCGCTTTGCAGCTAGAAATCACAAAGCACAAGAGGTGGTTATTGACTCCACACCTGACAGAGAAGTGGCGACTGAACTCAGATCCAGTTTTGTTACACCAAATACAAGAGCACACCTCCGATAGACTTGGTCTGCAGGATATTTTCTTCTCGGTTGCATTCCGAATAGAGATCACGCAATGTAAAAATTACTGCAGCCCAAGTAGTGGGTTTTTCCCTATACTCAGATGCCAAATTGAAAGAGAAAGAATTTCAAAATACTTGTTTTTATACCTAACAATATGTCCACTGACTTTATTCTTTACTGTCCTTATAGCTGCAGAGTTCACAGGACGCCCTCTCACCTGTGCTGAGAGCTGACAAAAGAACCACACCTCCGATATGCTCCGTCCAACTGTTTATTTTCAAACTATTCCTTGAAAGTCAGATAAACCCTAGTCTCTTCCTAGTAGGCCAAAACAGTAGAACTACAACTACAGAATTAAATAACTGTAGAATTAAATTTGTTGACACAAAAAAACCCAACATAAGCGAGACCCTAACAGAAGCTTGCAAACACTTCCATAGCTTCTACTCATCATTTACATTCAACAGGTATCTCAGCTGAATAATCGAATAAAACTAAATTAGGATTTGGTCATGACCTAGTATAGCATGGTTCGAATCCATTCCTCTTTAGTAAGTAGTGAAATGTTTTTATCAAAAGTTTTAACGTTAAGACATAGCGTAACAAAACTGGCTTTTAGTGGTAATTTGATTTCTCAGCGCCTCCTTTAATGATTAATTTTGGAAACATGAGGAAAGTATTTTTTGCTTTTGCTATAAAAGGGGGGAAAAGATGAGGAAAGGTTAATACCTATATTCTGTAAGACGCCAGCAGTACTGTGCTTTAACTGTGATATTTTCCATATAACAATTCAGTGAAGATTGCAATTTATAACTTTAAAACAAGACATCTTGGGATTTATACCAATGGTTAATAGGAAAGAGATATTTTTCTGCTTTTATTCTGTACTTTTCTAAAAACTGTTTTATTCAAATTTCTGTTCATTAAAAGCTATTATGGAACCGATTACTGTTTTGGCCTCGTATCTAATCTTACACGTAACATCTTGCACACAGATATGAAGTAATTATTGTTATTTACAAATGTTTGTAAATATGATTAGACCTGGATCCATTCAGGTTTGTCCCATTTACTTATAGATGAAATACAACTAAACCCATAGCTTTGAACAGCTGCGGGGAAAACCAAAAACCAGAAAAACCCAAAATTAATCAAGGCTCTCAATGGATCTAATTTTACACTGCTGGGATTTTTTGCCAGTGAAGTATGCCCTATTACAAACTCACACAAGAGATCCCTGAAGTTCATACTTTATGCCTGAGTTATGTTGTACTTCATATACCCACACCTCCTCGAACTGTCCACAGTTCCCCAAAATATGTAGTATCAATGTTAAATAAATAACGTAATAATAATTAAAAATAAGGCAGCTTTGCAGATCGCAGGCGTATGGCACATACAGACAAGATGGGTGGGTGGAGGAGTGCTGTGGCTCCAGGTTCCCAATAGCACAATCACTCTGCTTGCCTGCAATTTGCAGCGTATAAATCCTTTAGTATTATATAGAAACATAATTCAAGCTACTATATATTCAACAAAGTATTTCATGCAGAATAGAATACAAATAACGATAAAAACTCTTCATCAGTGGAATTGTGAAGTCCTGCACAAACAAAATCTAATCCCTGCAACACCTCCGTGAGCTGTGGCATGATATCCAATTTAACTGGGAAAGGCTCAGACTACCCACCCAAACCTGACGCACAATCAAAACTTATGTTTCTGGCTGCCAACCCTCTGCTCTAGGATCCAGCTACTATCCAGATCACCAATTTTAATTTTAAACACGTTTGCATATTACTATAGTCGTACTGGGAAAAGAGAGTATTTCTGTAACTATCTGCAAAGTAGATCTCCTGATGACTGCACTGGTACCAGGTCAGGCTAAATAAGGGAGGAAGCCCAAGATGGGTTTATTTCCCCTTCATCTCCAAATCCGCACCAAAGGATGACATTGCAAAGCTTTCAGATAGGTCTAGCTTCCGATCTGCCTGCAATACTGACATGTGCGGGTCACCCAGCACGGGTACCCCAGCCTTCAAAGACTACCAGGCCCAACTGTCTCTACCGTCTCATAGCAGCAAGAAGAATTAGCTGGTAATAGGTGTTTGCAGGACAACTCTGAAGAAGCTTTGGGCTGTATCCAGAGGGTGCTAACGGACATGATTTCACTTGGCTGGTTGTAGTCCAGAAGCTATAACGCCGTGTTACCTTTGTGCTGTTCATGATTCATCAATTATCCAGCATGTGGTCAGCAACCGGCTGCATCTAGTGGGCTCACAGCACAGGCAGAGAAACAGGAAAAATACGTATCCATTTTATTATTTGCAAAAGCCTTTTCTCTTTTGTCCTAGCTTGCTTCTCTCCCCATTGCTTTTTGTGGCAATGGATGTTTGGATCCAATCCCGTGGCATTGTTTTCATGTACGATTTTTAAAATACGTTTTTACATATCAGATTCCCAGCTAGTTTTCAAAGCTTGCTGAAAGCAAGCAGCGTCTTGGGCATTTCGGTACACTCACATCTCTGCGGATCACTTCGGCACAGTTCCACTTCAGCCACTGCTGAGCTACCTGCAGCATGTGCCAACTTCTTTTGCCTGGGTGGACAGTAAACCCGAGTCCAGAGAGATTTCCAAATGCCTATGGTGGGAAGAAAGCTGGATTAGCTGCCCAGCTTTGCAAGTTGAAATATATTGCTTTATATATGTCCAGCAAATTAAATGCAGTCTTTCATCACATGTGCAATATATTACTTCTGGAAAATATGTATTTATTCTGTACTGTGTTTTTCTCTGACACAAATCAGAGAAAGCACTTAGTGATCTTGTCTCAAATTCTCCCTAAGGCAAATGAGTTTTTATTCTAATCTACACATTCATAAAGCTAACTGTCAGTTAGGGCAAGTCCGTATTTGAAAGGTTCATGTTGGAAATTTGAAATCACTTTTGGTAAAAGCTCACGTGAGAAATATGTTCTATACACACATTCTAAACTTACAGCAAAAGATCCCCCCACCCTGTTATGCCAGTCCAGTAGCGCCAAAAAGATGGCAAAGACCGAGATGGAGAAGGAGCACAAAAATGCACCTCCCCTTTAAACAAAAAATAAAACCAACCAAACAAAAAAAAAAATCCACTCCACACCAAAACTAAAAGGAAAGTAAATCAGAACTGCTCATAAGAAACCCATTTTCTACATAATGTCTGGTTAAACTCTAGAAAAGAAAATTGTCAAAGGCAGGGAACTAGCTACAGGGCCTCTAGAAAATAGCCAAAGTAATATCAAACTTTAACTAAAGCATAGACGTGGCAGCTATATGGGATGTTTCTGGCTGAAACCAATCTCAATATTGGACACGGAATGAGATCTAAGAGAACGGAGAGAGGGCATTTTGCAGCCACCCTTTCCCCCCTGGTGCTGGACCAAGGTGTGGGCGGGAGGCTGGTACTGCTCCTCCCGGGGGCACGAGGGAGGGGAGAGGCACATCTCCCAGTCTCCTGCAACATCTCCTGCAGGACAGTGCTGGGGAACGGGAAGAATGGCTGGACCAACCAACGAGCTGCTGGTTTTCCCAGCTACTTAAAAGGATCTTCAGCAGAACCATGGGAATTCAGAGTGGTCCCAAGGCTGCTCCGCATTGTGTCAAGGGCAACCAAAGGATTAGGAGCTGCTTTTGGGGTGTTTTGTAGGATATGGGCTGCTTTAGTTAGCAAAAYGTGTTTAAAGTCAAATGTTTTATGTATTTTTAATGACTTTTCTTTAATATGCAAAAGTGCCCAATAACTGTAAAGCAGGCAGAGGATTTTCTTTGTTGCTATGCCACGATRCACGTCTTTCCCCATTAGCTCAAGCAAAATGAGACAGGAGGTCTAAACATGTGGATAGCAGAGCATGGTTTCTCTATCGTCCTTTCTTTCCAAGCAGTCATTTAGATCAATAACTACTTGTGTTGGCAATAATCGAGCCATGCATGTCTTTCAAGTTATTTTTGGAAGCATTCAAAGCAGCAAAGATGACAGAGCGATGGACATGGAGAAGATACAGCGATTCTCAGAGTCCGTCATACTCAATTTCTGCAATCTTGGCCTGCTTTTTTTCTTTAATCAAACAGGAATGTTGTTATGAAAATGCGCTAAGGGCCCTACAATGCCCCTGAAAGGAACGGGTGAGGAGCGGGCTGCTGCAGCGAGCTCTGCGGTGCCATACCTTTGAAACGCTGCTCGTGACGAGAGAAGCTGGTTAACTCCCTACAGCACGTCTGGAAATSAGCAGGACACAACTCTCTCGCTTCTAACCACCCAAGTCCATAGCTGCCTCCAGCCCTTTGCCGTCTGCAATACCCTGGTCACGATTAAGTTTTCCCACACTGCTCCCTTGCAACTTTGTTTGCACTTTGACAAGTAAACACGCTAGACCAGGGCAGGTAGGAGGAAAACCCTACCCATTCGTTTTCTTGGCTCCTCTGCAAGATTGCCAAGAAAAACAAGCGCTACACAGCCAAATCGGGTGATATTTTTTTTTTTTTGGCAACTGCAAAGATTTAGAAAGAGCCTTTCCTCATCCTTTCGCGTTTCCCCAAYGCCACGTGGCAGCCGTTCTCTTACAGGCATGCCCTGCAAGGAAATGGAGGCGGTTTTGCGCGTTGTATTTGCAGCTTCTCCTTGACTTCATCGCTCCCCTGCCCTCACAACCTTGCCCCTTTGCCCAAAGGCATGCAATCCGCTGGATTCTTTAACTCTGGATATTGTTATTTATAAGTTATGTGCTTTATGTACTATTTACTTTTTATCCATTGCCATTATTTCCATCGTTATTAATTTTAAAAGCATAATTTAATTGTTTTTTCATAATGAGTAGCTATCAAAGCTAAAGGAACCATCAGTGTCAGAGGGCAAAACATTGTCTCCTCTAGTGCACTTCACCCATCTCCAGAGCTAAGGATTTACTTCTGATTTTTTTTTTTTGCAGTCAGATTAATTCTGTTTGAGTAAGAAGATGCAGCAGAGGGGTAACCCCACATAGTTCAGAGTCCGTTTCTGGCTACACCTGCTGCGGGAAGAGCTCCTTTCCCACTCTGTGGCATTTAACCAGCYTAGCAGATTTCCACCTGGTTGTTTGAATTTCTTGCTCTGGACTCAGCGTTTGCAACCTCATAGCAGCAGCGATACAAGCTTAAGCTGAAGCACAAAGCCATCTTCTTTGTATGGGAACTAAGTGAAGGCCAAAAGCTAATGTGCAGGACTACGCCTGCCTCGGGTATCAGGTGTTCAGTCGCTTTTATGGGAATTCAGATGAAATTTGTGGAAACTTAATGAGATCAACATCTTGTGAGAGGTCCACTAAGGTCCAGCGAGAGTCAGTATGGCTGGTGAGATTACAGCTTTAGCCCAGCTGGAGGAAGACAGTAAGCCCCGTTCCTTTTTTGGATGCAACCCGCAACCCAATTCAAGTGGAGCCAAGTTAAATTCTCATAAGTAAGGTTTAATCTTTAAATCCCCCCCGAGGCTGGAAGCCGTGTGCCAGCCCCAGCCAGTGGCTCTTTCAGCAGCAGACCAGTGACCCGGCCGCAGTGGCCCTCGGTCTGCTCACCATCCCTGCTGCGGTGTACGGGATGGAGGGTGCTCAGCTGGGAAGAACAGCAGCCAAGAGGAAGCCAAGGTTCAGGGGAATTTCATCTCCATCAGATGAGTAAGGTAAACCAATATGATAGGAAAAACAGACCACGTTGTTGCTGCAGCCCGGACAGATGTTTGCTGTCAGATGCATTGCACATTGTACAGCCACGTCTGCTGGAAAAGCACTTTACGGATGATTTATCACATTACTGTGCCAAGGAGCTGAAAAGCCCCCTGAAAGTTTTCCACTTAATACTAATGTTCCCAGCTGGGTGATCCTCCCTGACATTTTCTACGTTACTGTTCAAAGCAGTTCACAGAGCGGGGGAAAACCTTCACTCTCCCCTGGCTTGCCAGCGGTACCCTTGCAGACAGACCCAGGACGTCTCACACCAGGCAAAATTTAGGCCAGATTTGTTGCCTTCCCTTCAGGTTTTTCCATTTATGGCCCTATCACTGGGGAAGGGATGGTTTATCCTGGCTGCCAATCCTCCACAGAGCCTTAGARCCAAACACCACGCGGGATGAGGGGTTGTCCAGGCAGCTGCCCAGGTGCGCGGGCAGCAACGCAGCTCCCGAGGTGCTCGCAGGATCCTGCCTTCTGCAGGCGAGCGAGTCTCCCGGCATTGGCTGCCATTGCAAGGGCAGGTTTAAGCCAGAGAAACTGCAAAATTACTTTGGGGTAACTAATGATGCGTTCCCAGGGAGCTGCGTTTTAGGAGCGGGTTGTCCTGCACATCTCTCTGTGCAGTCAGCTGGGTTTCTGGTCTAGGATCCTCCCAACAGTTGGTCTCCCTCCCATTATCATTGCTGCGTACTGCAACAGTGGAGGGAGCCCAGAAACAGCAGAGGCCTAAGTTAGGAAGGGGTATGGATTGCTTTAATCATAACACTATGATTTTTAATCAAATTAGCCCCAACAGCTCTTTGCGGGATCACTCGCTGACAGGGATGACCGACAAGAGACTGCGGCTCCCGGCAGCTTCTCCCGACAGCAGGAGCACTCCCTTACCCCACAGGGAAACCAGGGCTGCCCAGCCCAGGACAAGCCTCTAGTACCTACTGCAGAAATCGTAAATAAGAAGGGCTATTGATGACCTCATGGGAAAGTGCTTAAAAATAGCTAACGAAGAATGAAAAGCCCATAGCCGCTTAGAAATATACGTGCTTTCAGTAGCTCTGACTTTTTTTGTTTTCCCCTGAAAAATGCAGTGGAGTGGCCTATTTTGGCTGATAGGAAGGACTACCCACAGCACCGAAAGTATTTTATTTCACCAGAGCAGGTGTTGAAAGACCTACTGGGACCAGAGCATTAAAAAAAAAAAAAAAAAAAAAAAAAGCAACCAGTGCCCTTGGACTTTCTCTGCGTGGGGCCGAACCCAAAGCCATCAGTGCCGATGGACAAGACTCCCATTAATATTATGTACCGCTTGGATCATGTGCCAAGGTCCGAGTACCCATTTTGTTTCATTTCCACTATAGTAAGGTGGCCGCCTCAGTTTTAGCTGCAGCTGACGAGGCAGGACCTCCATCTAGCGGCTCCGGGGAAAGCCCGCAGCCTCAGCAACCCAGACGCATTTGGGTTGAGAAACTCCATTACCCCACTGCAGGCAACCTCAGCCATTAATATTTTAAGAAACCTATAGTTGGAAGGAGTCAACCAAATCACAGTATGATGAAGGATGCAGTTTCTGTTGCTGAGCCAACTCTTCAGGTCGGTTTTGGTCATACCCGCTGCATTAGCAGCAAAGTTATCCTCCTAGTCTGGTAGTGATTTGGGGTGTGCACCAAGCTTGCTCAAYGCCCCTCTCAGCCTGAATATGGGTAGGAATATGGATTTCCCCTTGAGATAATTCTTGAGCAGGAATATAGGGAGGTTGGGCCTGTGGGTGGTGGCACCATGCTCCCAACCTGATGCTTCATTTTGCAGTCCTTGATTTTCTGGAGCTCCTACACTCAGAGCTCCCCCGGCAATTTACTCTCTGCTCTGGAGAAGAAGGTAATGGCTGGGCACAGTGCTGCTTACTCCCCAGGGGAACCAGATACAGCGCTAGCAACAGCAGAAAGCATGGGCTCCCCTCACATTTGACACAGGGCATTCAGAAACAGCATGATCGGTGAGGATGAGACTTGTTTCCAGCTTGAGCATGTATCTGGGAATCCTGTGTTCCCATTGGGCTCTTTATCCCAGCTATGCCCTTGTTTCAACATCACTGCAAATGCCCACGTAGAGTATTTCTCTTTCCACACATGGCACAGGTCATAGCAGAGCTGCTGAGGAGCTGTAAGCGTATTCCACTTCTCCCATGTTATCCTGCTGTCCGTATAGCAAGCGGTTCATTTGCAACTGGATATTTGTGAGCTAGATGAAGAAGAGATACTTCAGCTAGACTCACCTCCATTTCAGTGAGGGTGGTTTCAGTGCCCGTACCTTTACTTGCACAGCTTTGGGCTCACCCATCTGCTTGTGGGAGAGCACGGTGCTGAGCTGGCACCAGCGGCCAAACACACATCATCTGCACACGATGCTCCGGTGCATGATCAAATCTCACCTGAGCATCAGCTCTCTAGAGGAAGCCCTAGTCCACACTCGAGCTCCAAACTGAACAGTCATAAGAGCAGCAAAGAAATCAATCTTTCCTTTCTACACATGCAATTCATTCCCAGGAGCAAGCACAACAACATATCTTTCTCTGCACTGAAATATTCCCTTTGAAACCCAATGCCAGGTACCTCAGGAATAATCTTCTACATTATGGATGCACATTCCCCTCATCAAACTTTCCACTTTTAACATTATTCATCCTGGGAAAGTGAGGTATAAAGTCAAACAGTCCAGGACCTAACCCAGCAATCCTGGTTCAGTGGTTAGAAACATGACTTTATCTATGCGGTGCCCAGAGGGCTGCAGCCCAGCACCCCGAGCAGCACAGCCCCGCACATATGGAGTCGCAGGAAACACGCACCGGGGGACAGACTGCGAGGTGTCATCCAGAGCTGGATCCACCAGAGACCTTCAGCATCTCGCTCCAGAGCTTCGGTTAACAAGCTCCCCACCTCGGCCTATACAGGAGGGTGCCCAGACTCACAACGCGCCCATCCCACTCTTTGACTTCAAAGCTCCCAAGGCACCTGCTCCCAAGTTCAGCTCCCCTACATCCCCAGGACCACTTTTGCCTGCGCCCCTGGCACCACACCCCACCTGACCCGCCAGCATCCCAGAGCTGAGTAGAGTGGTACCAGCATCATCCCAGGGGCCAAAACCAGCAGACACCTCCCCAGCAGCTCGGTGCACACCRACAGGCTCAGGTGCTGCACCAGACGCCCACACAGATGTTCAAAGYGCCATCCACACCCGCTGCTGCCTCCCCAGCAGGGAGAAGAAACCCATGTTAGGCACTAACTGTCTCTCATTAAAAGTGGGGGAAGCTCTGGCATCCATCTCGGCGTTGCTCTGCTCTTGGTGCCTTTTGGCCGTGCAGAGCTCCGGTCCCCACTSCAGGACACACAAAAGCCCAAAGCTGCTGAAGACGTTGGTGACCTGGTGTGTACTAGCATTGGCTTACGTAAGTTAGAAATGGGGTTTCCAAGTCACGGACCCAACTTGAAAAAATCACCATAGTGCAGGCTAAGTATGAGTAAGTRTTGCCACAGTCTTCTCCGACCTTTTTTACCTTCTACAGGAGGCTTTGCCGGGGTTGTGGGCTGACTTATGGTCTGGTCTGCAGCCCAGATCTCCTGGAGATTAGACAGCACGTAGGGCAAGTTTGGCTCTGCAACTGCCTCTCCCTATCAGATCAAATGTCTCATCTGAGTAAACAAATTTCTATTCTCTTTTTACCCGCAGGTTTATTTGTCCAGATTAAGGCGAAGAATCAATAATCCTTGAAAGCCTCCTTTTTCCTTCCAAGTATTTTCACTTAGTCCACACGGCCTATAAATCTGAAAGCGTTTTGAACAGAGGCATAGGTCCAGTCAGCTTTTATGTGGCTAAGCAGCCGTATTCTGTGTTTTGCATTCAGCAATTCTGGCAGTATTTTTAGTCTCTTGTTTAGGAAAGGAGAGACRGGATGAGCTCAGATTTTCTGCTGCCATGCACGACCATCCTCGTTCATAAACACATCCCTCACTGCTCCTTCTCGAGGGGGAAAAGCGCTCTCTCAAAAAGGGTTGTTGAACATAGAAGTGGCATGAGCTCATGGATTCCTTTCCTTCACAGGGCATGTTTCAGAATACTAAAAAAAAAGAAATGAAGGACAAGAAAGATCTGCAACAGCAAGGCCTCCTCTTGCCACTCGAGATCCCCTGCACGCTCTTGCCTGCAGATGCTGACCCAAGGGCTTGTGCAAGGGCCACAACACTGCTCAGTAAAGGGCAAGGGAAACATCATAAACCACAAAACTCTGCGAGAGATGGCTATCACAGTGTTAAGCACAGACATTAAACCAGGAATGAAAAACCCTGTGTTCAAAACTCAGCATTGCTGCAGCTGGCCTATTAATTTGAATACATCAGCGAGCTGAGCGCGGAGGAGTTTGGATGTACTCCAGTTCCTTTCTGGGTCAACATAACCTTTGGCATCAGGGTACCAGCACAACCCTGAAGCTGGCTAGATATACAGATAAGTGCTCACTAAAACTCGCTTAGACTTTACTAATCCCAGTGATCACCACCGCAGGGAACACAAGAGTACGGTATATTTGAAGACAGGGGCAGCTGCAGCAACTTTGTGTTGCTGTCTGAGCAATAGGCGTATCTGTGAGAGGACAACCCTCTCACCAGGAGGTAGATGCTAGAGGAGGAGCCCTTAGCTCCAGGAGCTGGGGCTCAGCAGGGTTAAAGCCAAAGGGTGCTCAGCTCTCGGTCCGGCCGATGCTCGGAGCCCGCATCCTCCCTCTCGGGCTGCAGGGAGCAGTGGCAGCAGCAGCGCTAACACTCCTCGGGAAAAACAAAGCGACCTCCAGGGATGCCACCGTCTGAAAGCTTTGCACCATGTCTCTGCCAGAGCAAGGTCCTGGACAGGGTTATTGGGACCAAACAAGGCAAAGATTTCTGTTTTTACTGCTTTGACGGCTTCACCCAGCCCAGCCAGATCAGGCTGACGGTGCAGCAAGACTTTCACGCGAGGCTGTAGATCTGCTGTTTGAACAAATTAACTGCAGTGCTTGATTTCAAATGAATAATGGTGTTGAACGCCACTTGTCTTGTTAAAGATGACTCTCCCAGCAGATATGTACCTTTTCCTCCAAGTAACACTGTGTCAACATGAGCTCACGTTTTCCTCTTAGCCCAACACCCTGTCAATGCACACAAATGCACACAAGGCAATATTGACTGATGAAGTTTGAGAACATGAGTTTTCAACAGGAAAGTCAACAAGAATGACTTCTTGGACACGTGTATTATTTGAGTTGTGCAGAATTAACATGCTGTTATAGCTTGTGTTGGAAAACTGAAAACTTAACGTTCAGCTGTAACCCATAAGCATGAAATCAGCTCCGTCAGAGCATCCTGTGAAGAACAATTTTGACTTCTAACATGAGAGCCTTCAACAGCAAACAAATATCATTTGGATCAAGGTGGAAACTGCCTTTGGAAACCAATCTGAAGAAAGCAGAAAGATATGTTTTTCTTTAACTGAGGACCTCTTCTACTCTTGAATTGCTAGTAATATTATGTGTGTTCATATACATTTATGTATGTGTTATAAGTGTTCATAATACTAGCCTTAAAGAAAAAAAAAGAAAAAGTAATAATAAATAATTCTTAAAAAAACCATTTTTTTTGCTCTGATTACGTCTATAACAACTCTTAATATCTTTATCAACTTTGCTAGGTCATCTAAATCAAAAGAAGGATAACCAGTTCTTTTAAAYTAGTATCTCTGGTAATTCTTTTATTTAATCCAGCAGATTATTGCATTTCCTAGAATAAAATAAAAGATGTCTTTTTATATTTGCTTGCYGAACTGAGCAAACCATTTGAAGAAGTGTAAAATCAATGATCTGCCAAAATCAGGAAGGAAAGCAGACCTCTTAGCACACTTGARAACTAACGTAAATAATACGAACATTATTAGTCTCTTTCCTATAGATATTTTAAGYGTAATCCTCATGAATGATGCATGGTTAAATAGTAAACCCCTGTGTAGCTGGTTGTACAGAGACACTCAAGGAGATGTGGGAAATGCTAAATAACACGTACTAAGCTTATACAGCAAACCAGACACAGTTTACAACAGACTCATGTGTCTTGCACTAATGCTCGCATCAGTTTCTGATCTCACTCTTTCCTGGGCCATCACCAAATGATGATGAACCCAGAAAATTCTTTCTGGAAAAGCAATATTTCCAGAGACAACATCCAGGGTCATTTAGAGTACAAATTACTTCTTTTACCTGTGCTGATATTCACGATATACACGCAACGCAGCTTAATCTCTTTTCCAAAAGGGCAGCCTCTGTATCACCCAAAAATACTACTTTAGAGCTCAGGGTATCACCTTTTTGTTTTGAGTGAAGACTTACTGTAAGTGTTGCAAATAACAAGGTAAAGTTATCAAAGACAACTGAAGAGGCCTTGATCAAGACCACTGTCTTCCCACCACAGAGCAATCAAGCACGGGGCCAGACCGGGCACGGCAGAGGGCAACCAGAGAGAAAAGACACATCAGCATCAGCCCTTTCTGAGGTGCATATTTCCAGAATATTTGTAAGGGCTGTGCTTCACATGGCAAAAAAAAAAAAAAGAACCACTGCTTAATTTTGTTTTTAAAGATGCTCATGGTAATGTGATGTCCAGATGTTTAAACTCTGGGGCAACTCAGAGTGAAAATATGCTGGGCAGGACTCGGTCCTTGAGGCCAATTTTCCGCTTCCAGGCTATTGGCCTATACTGGGAATAGGCTGCGCACTAGATGCCTGGCTACCAAAACAAGCTAAAACATGGAACAAGAAAAAGCCCCCACCAACAAACAGCGTGATCAGATTGATGCATTCCCATACATGAACCTGGGACACAGGAACGACGGAGCTAACAGCATGCGGGTTCGCTCTCTCTAATGAACCCATGGATAATAGTTTGTCCTAAGACAACACTGAAGTATTATGGGCTTTTTGACATAAACATGACCGTTTGGCCCTGCTGCACATGCCCTGCAGTTCCCCGGTGCTGGGACACCAGGAGGTATCTGCAGGCTGGGGAAGCCGCTTCAGCAAACAGGCACAGCRGGGTCAGCACTGTGGCGGTGTTCAAGCCCTTCTTTGGGTTTTGGCTTATGGTTATAAAAGCTTCTTGTTTGTTTATAAACCCATTCTGAATTTGGAAAGTAGAGTGATCAAGCACATTTCCATCCCACATCACCTCTTTATTACGAGAGGATTATTCCATGACAAACATGGAAATAGGCTGCAGCATATTTGATGCCCTCTAAACGATGTTTTCACACTATAAACCAGCAAGAAATACCTTAATCTCTCTGACCTACAAATATGCCTGGACACATTATGACAGCATTGTTTAAAAAGCAAAAACACAAACAAAAACAACACAGAAAAAACCCCACCACTTGCGTAAAACCTCGCTGTGCAAGAGATTCACGCGCTCAGACCCCACATTTCCCGTTCTCCCCATCTCTACCCGGCTGTTGCAGCATGCTGGATGCCCCTCCTTCTGCTACATGCTCCAGCAAACACAACTGTGTCAACAGGCAGCTCATGAAGCCGGACAGTCCGATTACGTGATCTTTACMGACACAAGTTTGTTAGTAAGAGTATCCTGAGGTCCACTGCCTTTTATAAAAATAACTATTGCTAAAGATTTCGACCAAGGTTCAGCTCTCTGCTGTGTGCTGTTGTGAACTGCAAGACCAGAGACAAGGATGCCCACTAATACCGCACTGCTGCACTGTGAGTGGACACATCCGTGAACTGAAATTGAACTATATACACCAATTCCGTAACAATTATGGAAGACAAACCGAACCGATCTATTTCCCTATTTTCTGCCACTGGAGGGCATCCATTGCCCTTRCAAAACCTCCCTATTGCAGTGTGCAAGCAGCAGAGCTGCTGCAGGAAGGCACGCGGTGGGTCTGTGTTGTTCTATCTTACCCCTCGCAACGCTAACACACACGCACGCACGTGCTCTCCGGCATTTTCCCCGTGGGACCTTCCAAGGAAACCAGGACTCTTCTGCATCAAGGTATTCGAATATGCATTTCGTCTGCATGCTCAGAACAACCTCGCTGAAGGCAGGAGGCTTATTCAACAGCTTAAAACTAGACGTTGGCTCAAGAGGCACGGTGCCGAACGTGGGGAGCAGCGTTTGGCCCCTGTCCTGGGAGCAGATGGGGTCAGTCCTTTGGCACTTGCGTTTCTGAAGCTCTGGCCCAGCAGCTGCACAATCCTACCACTCGAATGTGTCGTTATTCCCTTAGACGCAACCCAAGTCGATAGTGCTGTTGAACATCTCACATCATACATTTTATTAAGCAGGAGCAAAGAAGTGCATTTTTTGCACTGGGGAAAGTTCAGAGAAGCCTCTGTACAGCTCACATCACCGAGGTGGCCGAGCGCCAGCGCTCCCGTGTTTCAGAGAGCAGCAGAAACTGGATTATCTCTCTGAGCTACTTAGGCCAGTGTCACCTCTCTGAGGAGTTATTTATTACAAGAAAATTTCTTCAGGCTCAAAGCAGAGAAGCTGGTCCTTTAATATACCAGGATGACATTTAGCACGATAGAAGCACTAGTGGCATTGCCAAAAACTGAGACTGTCCCTGCTCCGAGGATCTCGCCAGAACGGAACTATGCTTACCAGTAACACCACCAGTTTCAGGGCAAAGCTTTTGCTTTCTTAAGCCATTTTTTATTTGCACCCAAGATTCACGAAAGGCTTGAAAGGGTGAAAGTTTGGTAAGGATAAAAAATTGGGGGGGAGGGAGGAAACCAACTAGAAATAAACCTAGCTGCTTTCACCCAGTGTATATATAGAAGGAAGACACTTGCATATCAGCTGAAGATATAAAACTGGTGTGTTGGCACCTCAGGCAGACCTGGAGTTTCGGCAGCTAGGCGTGAGAGTGAGGACATGTGAAATGACTGGTACAGCTTCACATCACTGCAGTGGGTTTCACGTATTTATTAGCAGCCTGTCCCTCTCATGACATTGGCCGCCGTGTACGATTGCTGTGCATCACTCCGCCATCACCCTGCCCACCCTAAGCAGCTGGGAAACTTAAAGCAACTCACTTACTCTCAGCCTTGCTGAGTCCTGCCCACAAGCGCCTCAGCTTCAGAAACATGCACTGATCAGGGCTAAGCAGGGAGCTAAATATCTTTTCAAGTAATTGCCCTAAGGGTGTGTGACTAGTATGAGCTTTTGACTGGGCAGAGGAGGAAAAAACATATTTCATGAGCACTTGTTGAGACAGTCTACTGCTCAATGTTCCCTCAATCTTTGTATTCAAGATCATTGGAAAATCACGTTGGCATCAAATGACAGCCCTCCGTAACATTCTTCATCCCCCTGGGAGGGTTTTTATTATTGTGTTTTCTTTAAATGGACTTTTCTGCTTGACATATTGCATAATGTGTTTTTTTTAAAAAAAACTAGTCAAGACTTAAATAGGTTCACAAACTGTAATCAGTCATTCTTTCAACTGATGAGTAAATTCAAAAAACTGTACTTGGACTCAAGTGCAAACTCTTTTTCCCTTCATTGCAGAGTAACACATGAAAGTGTAGAAGACAGCCTTTAATCAGTAGTCAGGCTGAGAGAGAACAAACGATTTGTGTTCTCCTCAGATTTTGGGTGTAGATGAGGAGGCTCAGGAATGTAGAACTCCAAATGTTACATTAGCTCAGTTCTAGTCTCCAAAAAAGCTAAGGGCTGCAGCTTGCAAAACACTGGGCTAACCTGGAAGGCAAGCAGCACAACAGCCGGCAGAAAGAGAYTGTGGCTTATGCTTTGTCCTACTTCTATGTCCCATTCCCCATCTTTGATCACTTCGCAAATTGACTGTGAATTGTATACGAGTTAATCACATCACTTATTTACTAGAAAGATTTTCTTCGGCTCTTATTATCTTGTTTGTAGGCGGAAAGTATGAGAAGGAAGGTACAGTTATACCCTTTGGTCGGTTCCCATCACAGACTTGCAGCTAAATTGTCCATCCAGAAACATGACTCGGAGCCTAAATTTGGGGTGCCGTTTGGATGTCTGCAACCACTGCTATCTTTAGGTAACTTTATCATCAGAAAAGGAGATAGCAGTCAGCAGTATGGGCACAGATATGTATTACATCTATGATACCTAGTTTTCATCACAGTACAAAACTACCTGGGAGGTTACTGCAGTGTAGAATGACTTGTCCAGTACCTTTCAGTAACAGTTTTTACCTGGACAGTAAGAATCATATATTGTAACTTTCATGTGTTAATTACTTATTAGAACTCTTCCATAAATTTAAATTGTGTGTGCAGATATATCTGCATATCTATATATAGATGCAGCACACATACACGTATTTTTATATTTATCTATATATCTTATCTGTTGGAAAATGAAATACACCAAGAAGCAACAAACATAATTGAGTTTAATTAAACTTTATTAAAATTTATGATAGTTCCTGGTTGGCTAAACATAGTTTCAAACAACTGTCGTAATAAAGCAGAATTCCAATTAAGTTAGTTGTAATAACTTGTCCTTCACAATCCATCCAAACTTTCTTGGGACTTAGTATGCAAAACACAGACAATAGAACCATATATTTTCAGTAATAAGATTATTAAAACAGCCTCAGTGGTTTTGCTTAAAACTCTCTGAAGCAGTAACAATTAACTGGCTCTCCCATGAAGTGTTTCTGGGGTGAGTATTTGGGGGAAAGAAGTGCTTTAGCTTAAAAAAAATTATTTAAAAAAAAAAAAAAATCAGTCTGTAGATTCAAGGATGTGGGTTTTTTTCTTCTTGGTTTTCAAGAAGATGAATTATTTCAAGAGTCTCTTTCTCAACACTGAAACTGGTTCATTTAAAGATTTGGGTTAAGTTGATTTATTTTCTGAGATCTTTTCTTTTTTTCTCCCCCCCCCGCCCCCCCCCAATGGCTAATTCTAATAGGTGAGACCCACGGAATCTAAAAAAACCAAACCAAACCAAACAATCTTTTAATTGGGGCATTGCTTTCAAAAGAAGATCACATATATTGAAGTTCTTTGCTGGCAGAGATGTTGCTTTTCACATGATTGGCACAATGATGGAGTGACCTGCTATGTCTTAGTATTTGGAGAGAGGAAAAACAGTGTCAAAGGAGGTCCTCAGAAGTTTTCAACTGCAGTTAGCATGCAGGTTTCTGTCGGAAATGGCTTTCACTACTTTCTTTCACTTGATGTTAGAATGTTATTATTTAAAAAAAAAAAAAAAAGTGAAATGCATTTTCAGCCAATTGAACTTTCTGATCTCGATTAAAAGGGAAATATTTAAGAGACCGACTGCCTATTAAGAATGCTCTGCTTCTTATTTGGGCTCATATATACATACAGTGGTGGCACATGGTGAAAAAAGTTTCTCTAGCAGTTGCCTAGAACATTTTAACCCTAAACGCTTCAAGGAAGAGCAAAAGCTTGCATTTCGTCTGTCCCTGATAAGGGCATAGCAAGCTTATTCCCTCCTCCTGCCTTCTAAATGYACATTAGTTACTGTACATAGTACCACATTAAAACATTTTAAATGTTTTATAGCCCTGGAATGACAACTGTCAATGCTCCAATACCCGAACAGACCCGAATATTGTATGCCTCAGAACAGTTAGAAATATATTTAAAGTATTTCTTTTCAAACACTGTCCTAGAAACTGGCATGCTGAAGGGAACACAGTTCACTTAAATACAGGAACTTGACCAGATACAAGAATTTGGCTGAGCAATCGGGAACAAAATATTGAAAATCTTCATCTGAGATGTACTGGTTAGTAAACAAAGAACCAGCAGTTGCTAAACAATTCATTCCTTCTGACTTGGAGGAAAACATGGTACCTCAGAGGCGTAGGTTTGGTTACGCTTGAAAGGTAATGTTACACACTCACCTCTAAATCAAGGGAATTATCAATTCCCACCCAGACGAATAAAAATCCAGCAATAAGTTCAGTGCTAAAGAAAGATCAAGAGAACAATAGTTCACGAACTTATTCACACGAAATCTTTATTCCAGGTTTCTTCGGCAGGTTTGTCCAAGAGCTAAAGCTTAAATACATATTTTTATTCATTTTCATATAGTATAAAAAGAACTTTTGAATAAGAAAAAAATTGAAAGTAATTTCAATACCTTGCATTCAGCCCCTAAGTTTTTCTTCTGTTTCAGATCCCAAGTATGTGAAACTCTCTACCAAAAGCATCACATTTGCAGATATGTCAACTAAACAGCCAAAGGTCAAGAGGCCATCTAAAACATGAGCCAGACTAGCAGTGCTGACAATTGACACAGTGACAAGTAAGGGACAAACACATAAGATAAGGGACAAGGTACTTGGGCTTTCATTCCTGCATGTGGAGGAGGGTAAATACAATGTAAAGACTGCATGCTATTCATTCCTGACATAGGGCACGCACCATACTGCAAACTYGAAACTCCCATGTACACCGGGGCAGATGCAGAGATTAATGGATCACCAGAAACCCTCCTCTTAACTTCCACGAGTTTTAACTGCAGCTTCTGGGGTTTACTCTGGTCTCCCAAATCTCACTGCTTTTGTGATTGCTATAAACTGTTTACAGAGCTTGACATAATTCCAAGAACATCTTCATCCAAAAATCAGAGTTGCTCTGTCAAACAGAACATAAATTAAGAGAGTTTTAGTGGCATTGCGCATTTATTCCAGGATGAAACGCAACAGCATTTAAAGAAGACAGAAGAGAAATTAGGTCGACAGTATGTTAATCTGAATGGTAGGATAATGAGGAACTTTGATGAAAGAGTAGTAACATGACAGAAGTTCTCAAGATTTCTGCTTGACACATCCTCTCCAAAACAGCCACTATGGAGTATTGACRCTTTCTGGAGAGTATTACCTCAGTTCTGACTATTTAAGAAAAACCCTGGGAAATATATTACCCAGATCCATGTTCTCACCTCACTCAAGTTGGAGACACATGAATTATGAAACAAAGCATATAAAAATCAGAAGGGAGCATCTCCCAAAGACCCAAATTTGGGATTTCAACTGCGATTCCCAGTTTTGGTTGCTTTCAGGCACCGATCCAGCAGCCAGCATGAAAAAGGGCAGTTCACAGATCAATCTACTCTACACCACGTGTCATAGGGCCCAAGGGCACTCTACAATTATCCAAAATAAGTGGAGTACTGGACACGTCCCCATTATCCAAAATAAGCAACCAAGAGTCATATAGCATGGAGCTACCGTGTTTGCTCCATCCTCCCTGGGGATTCCCTGACCTGAGACAGTTGTCCTGGTAGGCAGTAAACTAAGTTGAATCGCCCCATCCAACGGCCCCAGTGCAGTAGGCCAAAACTGGTAATGCAGAGGTGAAGGGTAACCACATCTCCAAACACGGAGGGGAAGGGGGGGAGGTGGAGGGGAAGGAGAGAAAGCTACAAACATACCACTATTGAAGAACTGAGATTTGTGATGGAGATACTGCTACTTTGCTGGCTTACCATAACAGCAATTTTGTCTGTATTTTAACATTGCATTCTCTAACAACAACAAAAAATTTGCCCACAAAAACACATCTTACCAAAAGCATAGGTCAGAAAATAGACATCTCAGATATCTCGACAGCCAAAGAGTCTCATTTCCAACTTCCGTCCTCTCTAACACACTGCTAACATATGCAAAGCAAAATTGATCTTCAGACACGTCCCCCTTATTCTCAGGCTTAGCTTTTCCTTGGAAAAAATCCTTATAGTGTTTTCAACGCCTGCCCCTTGACCATCATCACACGCCTTTGGCAAACAAGGTGGTGACAGCCGAGAGTGCAGTTTTAACTTCCCTTGTGCTTTCTTCTGTTATCAAACAACGTTGCCATGTCTCAGCGGGACTTGCAACCCAGGTATTTGGAGGTCAAAGGTTAATGAAGGAAAGCAGAATCGGATAACTATATTATAGACGATCTCAGGGCTCGCACGTCAGCCGGTCCCCGCTGTGGTTGCATCCTTGTGAGACTGCTGTCGGGAAGTTACAGGGGCCTCTCTTTTGGTTTTAGGCTATTTTGAAACCATACTGAGGAAAAAGGTGGTAAAGTTCTTGTTGAATATACTCACTTTGATACCTTTTATACTGGAGATTCAAGAATCTGCTTTTTGCATTAATAAGCATTCAAAATTAAATGCATAATTTTTTGAGTGTATGAACTCTTATGAAAAAAATTGGTGCAAATCACTTGAAAACTTGTTTTTACCACTAAGTTCTGTCCTACCAGGTGGAGATCATATTTCTGGGTGCTATACCTCCCACTTGAAAAAAAAAAAAAAAAAAAAAAAGCAGTACAAAGGCAAGACGACCAATACAGTGCATTACAGAGCCTTTAGCCAAGTTTCTCATTACACTGAAAGTTCACTTGAAAGAGGGAAGAAATTTGACTTTGTATCACACACACAGTTCTTTGGCTCAGCTGAAGATTATCCACTTTCTCTCACCTGTCCTACAGTTTCCTTTCCACCAGCCTTGCTTCTCAGCAATTACAAAATGACATTGCCTATGGGTCACATTCAGATCTGTGCATAACAACTACCCAATCCTGCCATTTCAATTCATTTTGGAAACTCAGCTTCCTCCCAGTCCTTCAAGCAATAAGGAATACCCAAATCTAGGAGGAGATAGTACAGGTATCACACTGACGGGGTTAAGCCATAGACCCTCAGATTGTTACCGTAGTCTCTCACGACTTCCATTAACTTGCATTCGAAAAGAAAGAAAAGCATTTGCTAATTTGAGCAGAAGTTCTCCGTAGCTCTTAGATTAGTTAATACCACTTTAATAAATCATGATTTAAGAGGCAGTGAATACCCCCTGAATATGGCAACAGTAGCCTACAAAAACTCAGAAAAAGAAGAAACGTACATAAGAATTTGGTTTTGTAATAAAGGTCACTTAAGGGTTCATTGCTGTTTCATACATCACTAGATGCAGCATCACACTGGAAGATAGGGAACTGTTTTCTAGTCCTACTGCAGATACCTTGTRTGATCCCCGGTCAGCCAGATAACCTCTTCACACTTCACATCCAAACCACAAATCACTATTTGGAGTCCTTTCTGGGAGAACAGATAAACCACATTTCACACATTGCTCAATCTCCTCCTCCATCTCACAGCAGCCTACATTAAAACCAGCTCTGTTACAYACTAACTAAAAACACTCCTGGAGGCTCAGAACAACCTAGAAAATCCTTTAACACACAAACTTTCTTGATTCATTGAAGCCAACAAGCATTTAACGCTGACTTTAAATAGGCAGGATCTTTCTCCATTAACTAGAACAGCAATAGCCAAGCTCTCCGAGTGTCTTTGCTTGCAGACCAAAAACCAAAAGCAGTTGRCCAGTTTTCATTCAGATTCACAGTACAGCACAAACGTGACCAATTAAGAAACACATGGAGCAACTACTTAAAATTCTCAGATTTATAAATACAGATAAGGAAAGTACACTTACTTCCTGATGAAAGGAAGGCTGCGATTTCCCTGGCCGCAGAGCTGAGTTAGCAAACAGCCATGCCGCTCCCCTGAGCTCTGTCAGGGAGAGGCCAGCACCCATGAGGGGTGTTAGCACCCAGGTGCCCCAGGGAACTGTGATTGGAAATTGCAGCTGTGTGAAGAAAAACGGGTTTAATTAGAAGCAAATGGGCCTGGATGCACTGAAGGGATGAGAAACTAGACTTTTGTGCTTAACTTCATTTCATTCCCAGTTAGAGCACCTTCTATTAACAGATGCTCCTTCTATTTCATCGAGTGGTGTGACTCAGAGTTGTGACTCCAGCTACCCACAACAATATTGTTCATGTGCTCTCCAGTAGTGTCTATAGTCCAAAGCTACAATTTAGCAAACACTTATTAATCTAATTTAACCTCACACATAATCCTATTGACATCAGTGTGTGAGTAAAGTTTAGCAACCATGAGAGTCCGAGATCAAAGTTGACTTGCCTGAACTGTCCAGCACAAGCGAGGCAGCAGAGGACTACACCTCCAGCAGTCAACCTGAGTTCACCCTGCCTTTTTTTCCTTTTTCCTAGTAGTCTGACCTGCACTTTAACCCAGACACTTTCCCTTAAAGCCAATATGTCAATCTTGTTTAATCATGGCAAAAATCATAAAGGCTGCATCAGTCTATGCAGCAATGGATGTGTTTTAATGTGCCTTGAAAGCCTGGAACAGAATATGGGGGTGGCTTCTGGGAGCAAATGCACCTTAGGAACATGAAGGATGACCACCAAGGTCATTCCTTCAATAAAAGAGGATCTGGATGRCAGAAAGAGGAAAGTTCATAAATGTGATGTTCCAAAACTGCTCAGAACATATTGCTTTCTAGCTGAAATAGTAATTGCCCAATATCTTCACTTTTGCATATGTAAGAGAAGTTCTGTACAGAATTCAGAATAACTTTCTTGTTGTAGAAACAGGCTAGAAACACATAGATCAACGTCTCTCATCAAGGCTTCCAAGTAAAACCACATGCAGATTTTAGTTTGTGTGCATTTCCTTGAGCCATTCCAAGGGAAAAAAATTATGGGGTAAAGGGAAACTTAAAAACACAAGTCCAGCTGTATAACTCCCAGAAATTATCAACTCAGATGAACTGACCATGTCATAGACTAACCCTCAAGAGGTGCTTAGTCACACTGCTGAAGGAGATGAAATGGAAAATACAGTAGGGCTGGCAGACACCCAAAGAAAAATGAGAAAGGAGCTATATTCTGAAAGACTGTGGGTCAAGAAGCAGATGAAGACACACTGTGCTTCACAAAGACAGATGCTTTTCTTGAATTGCTTACAGCTTGATTTAGGCAAACATCCACAGAAGTCAAGACACCAGAATCCACCCAGACTTAAAGCTTGACCTTGTCTAGTTTGYGTGCCCAGCAGTATAGAGGGAGAATTGTTCAGAAAGAGGGATATTTAACAGCAAGTTTTGAGTGAGGAAAATCCTTCATGAATACACCATTTTTGAGAAATAATTTCACCACAGGAGTCACAACATTTTGTCCTGAAAAGTCAGGACATTACATTCTGAAAATGCTGTTTTGAATGAATTTAAATTAAAAAATGGAGAGAGACTTATTTAAAGAGGTAAAATAATACTAACAAGATAATGAAATATCTAGGTTAAACAGACATTACATTCATGAGAATTGAGGCTAAGGGATGAGATCAGGGTCTCCAGGACCTGTCTTTAAGTGTAGCAGTCCAGTACTGCCCCGGGACCAAACAGTGACCTTGGCTTCAAGGCTTGAAGACGTCTACTCGTGGAGATGTCACAGTCACTKTTCCAGGGTGTCCTCATCTTGCCACCAGCTACCAAGAGACTGTCCTGGGGAGCGCTGGCGACCTCGCACAGAGCCCGGCAGTCTCTCGGTTGGGCTCTGGAGGCCACGCGGGTGGAAGCGCTGGCAGCGTGGTGGCTGCTTTTGGGGTGCCGGCAGAGGCTCCGTTCCCACTGGCTGTGCCAACGCCACGCGCTGCTGCTGTAATGGAAAACAGGCCACAGCCACTTAATTTGAAAAGGCAGACAAATATTTTTCATGCCAACTTTAGCGTAGGTCATGCCGCTGATGTCGATACTGAGCGCTGCAAGGATGAAGACGGTCACAGCTCCTGAGGGGCTTTRTCTCTGCATTGCTGGCAGAGAAGGAGCACACACCAGAGTGCTTTCTGGCATTTCACAGTGCCAGGGAAGTTCACTTTTTAAACTGATGTATCCATGCTGAGCATCAGGAGAGTTTAACCACGCTGTAGGTGGTTGGGTGCCATCCGTGTACAGAACCTGACTATGTTAAGATTAGACCAGGTGTATTGGGTCTGGCTGAGATGGAGTTAATTTCCCCCCTAGCAGTCCTCATGGTGCTTTGTACGGGTAGCTAGAAAAGTGTTGATAACACACCAGTGTTTCGGCTACTGTTGAGCAGTGCTCCCACAGCATCAAGGCTGTCTCTCCAACATTCCCCCCTCACCAGTAGGCTGGGGGGTGGGCAAGATCTCGGGAGCGGACATAGCCAGGACAGCTGACCCAAACTGACCAAAGGGATATTCCATACCAGATGACATCTGCTCAGCAATAAAGGCTAAGAGAACGGAGGAGGAGGGGGGGCATTCGTTATTACAACGTTTTTCTTCCAGAGCAACCGCTACACGTACTGAAGCCCTACTTCCTAGGAAGTGGCTGGACATCGCCTGCTGATGGGAACTAGAGAATAAATATTTTGTTTTCCTTTGCTTTTGCTTTATTAAACTGCTTTTATCTTGACCCACAAGATTTTTTCCATCTTATTTGCTTCCCCCCTGTCCTGCTGAGGAGGGGAGTGATAGAGCGGCTTGGTGGGCACCTGGCATCCAGCCAAGGTCAACCCACCACACCAGGCTAGAGCTGAAGGAAGGACAGGAGGCTGATGGAGGACAGGAGTGCTGTCTGAAGCCAGGGATCCTGTGCTATAGGCATAGGACAAGCTGGAGCAAGAACCATCAGGAAGCAGGACCCAGCCAGTCCTCCACGGTCAGGGTTCAAAGCACCACCCAATAGCCCCAAGCAGCTGGTGGGGTTCTGGTCAGTCATCGATGGGCAGCCGGCCAGGCTCACAGCCCAGCCCTTGTGTTTAGGCAGACCAGCTGTGGTCAGGCAGCTAGTTATATCTGCTTGCCTTGCTGCAATCAAACAGGGCCTGACACCTAGTCACACATACCAACAACGCTGACACACTGCCCCAAGAGCGCAGAGGCTTAAGGGAAAAACAAGTGGGCAAAGAGCAAACACGCACGCACGAGGCCGGCTGGTCTGAAGGAAGCGGTGGCGAGGGATGGAGGAATGCCTCGTCCCAAGCCCTGAAAGAGCAAGAGAGGCACTGCTCCCTGCTCCCTGCGTGCAAAGGCTGAAGGAGATGCAGGGTGCCCGAACACTACATGGGCACTGATAAGTGCATCTCTGAGCTTCAAAGTGTGTGTTGCCAGAACACCCCACAAGGGAATATATAAGCAACCACTAACAGGAAAAAGGGGGTTTAGCAAACTGGAATAATAACTGATAAGGAAGTGGGAAGCTGTTGCAAGCAAGGAGTATAGCATGATAAGAGGAAAGGGAAGCATTCATAGCACAGGGAGGCCTGCAAAACACAGGATAAAAGCAAGCAAACCAGCCTTATAGAATTGCAGAGAGCCCTTAAAGTGACAGTTTGGGCACAAATTCTCAGAGGGACTTTCACAAGGTGGATCTTCGCAAAGCACGCCAACCTCCAGGGTTACACGGTCTTAAGGCATTCCCCAAATTTCCCTTATCCAGTCAATCCAGCAAGATACCTGCAATTAAATTCCCACAAAACAGGGCAAGAGGGGCATGTGGAGGGCACTAAACTAGCAAGCAGGAAATGCAGAAGAGGGAAACGTCTCTGAAATAATCTTTCCCAGGCTGAGAGCCGTAAGTCGTCTAGGCGTGTGTGAGACGCAGATCATCACGAGCTCAGAACGGCTTTCTGCACAGAAGTGCCTATGACCCATAGTTGACCGATTAATTTTTTTTTTCTTTTAAAATGTGGTTCATATGATGGGCTGATGGTTCTCATATTCCTTCAGGTTGTGGAAAACCAAAGTTACAGGTCCTCTGTGGTTCAACCCTGCTCCCTGGCAAGTACTTCAATGGCTGAGTTGCAAGCATGCACTCTCCTCCCTTGAAATCCTTTCCTCGCAGGTCAACAGACTCATACTTGTACCTGTTTCTTCTCCTGCTCTAGGCATGCCCTCTCCAAAGCGCAACCCAGCTTGAGAAGAAGAGTTGAGGAACAACCCTACTCCCTCTTTCTTTTCTTGTGTAGAAAGTACACTTCTGGGTAATGTGAATTTAAGCCCCTTAGACTAGTAAGTGCCCTAGTCCCTCAGCTGTTATGCAGAGGACAGGCACATTTCAGTTGTGGAGTTTTTTGGCTCACACTCAAGTGTAGTTGCTTGACTTCCTAACCCCAATACGTCTTGCTCCTTGTTCTTGATGTAAAACAAGAAGAAAGATGGAAAAGACTCTTTGGAGAAATCAGTGGAGCAACAGGGCACAAGACAAGTACTGATGGGACAAAAAAGGGCACCAGAAAAACAGTTGCAGTAGCCAACAGGGAGGTCCAAAGGTGTAGACGATAGAGAGCATGGATGAAGCAAAAAGGACAGACGCTATGCACAGCTCGTAAGAAAGAATCAACAGAATTTCACAATGTTGTTTACTTTATTAATTTAAAATATGTTCTGTTCCATTTCCATGCTAGATAAGTCAGTCTTTGCCAAACCTCTGCTTCCCATGGGGCTGTCTGCTGGTTGGGTCAGTTTATTGTTCACTCAGATATTTGGGTTACCCAGAGCCAGTGGAGAGATTTGGAAATGGTCCTTCTTGCATTTAAAGAAGAAATAGAAAAGCTGCTGTTGATTAGTTCACATTCTGACTGCACATTTTTATACCCAGCTTGATATGTTGAATGTTCTCAGCATGATTCATCCAGAAAAATAGCAATTTAACATACAAGGGCATGTTGGAGCAGGCAGAAACATTTCAGGGAAACACAGATTTAGCCAGAGGATTTAAGTATCAACATACAGAAAATTACCTGGCTTTGTCTGGATGAAGAATACTTTTACAGGCTAGGATTCTCAAAAAGATAAAAAGGGAGGTAGGCACCCAAATCCCATCAAATTTTTTCAAAGCTCTTTTTAAAATCCCATCCTGGAATGTGACTCTCAGACTAGACTAATGGATCAGATCCAAGCGTGCATAAGTGAGCATAGCCTCAATGTGGAATCACGGAAAAATAGGGAAAGAAAATACCTCATGAAGTCATCTGGTTTATCCCCCTGCCCCAGGCAGGATCATCTATACCTGTATCACTCATGACAGATGTTTGTCTAATGTGATTTTAAAGACCTCCAAAGACAGAAACTCCAATATTTCATTATCCTCACTGTTAGAAAGCTTTTCCCTATTGTTTAACCTACATCTTTCTTCCTGTAGTGTAAGATCAAAACCTCCTATCAAATAAAACATGGGCTTTTAGGAAGGACTGCTTCTGTCCTTTTTACAGCTTGATTCTACCTTCTGCGTACTTGAGGATTATTCCTGCGTTGCTCAAAGTCTTCTCTTCTAAAAGCTGAACCATGTAACTTGATTAGGTCTTACCTCCTTGGTCATATCTGAGACCTCTAATTATGCTCAATGCTCCTCTTTGGGCTCTTTCCAACTGGTCCACATCCTCTTGAACTGCAACGCCAGAGAAGTCCAGCTGAGGTTTTTCCAGTGCTGAGAATAGCAGAAAGATTACTGTATATATCAAGCARGCTACATTCTTCCTCGTGCATTTTGGTATTCAGCATTGCACTCCATATTTTTCACAAGAGTATGACTTTGTTGACTCATTCAACTCCCAGAAGAAAACCTTTCCCAACTTACTGAGTTCCCTCCCTCCTTTTTATGTCCCACTTATCCCAGCTGTCCACCTCATAAAGCAATTTTTCTTTGATAGGATCTCTTACTTCAGATCCTAATTAGCAACTTCCAGTTGACTGATTATTTAAAGCAGATTTAGCTCCTATAGAGCTTGCTCATCTGCCAGTATGATGCTGTTGAACAGAACAGTTAGCAGTTATAGAAATGAACCCCTATGTTTCCTTCCAGCCTGTGCAATTTGTTTTAAAAAACAAAACAAAACATTAGAGCATAAAAATAACCTTAAATAGATTATATAAAACATCAGCCAATCTCCAYTGTTCATTATAAGCATGATTGGCTTGTAAGGTTTCAGAGAAGATCATGTCAACTATTTGGGAAATTAGCATGATGCTAAACACATGTAGTTATTACTCTTAATTGGCAAACCTGGTTATCAGCTGTAAACACAGAAACTGATTTTTAGCCGAAAAAGCCTTGCAATGAAATTCTCCTGCTAAATAGTCTGCAAAGAGAGAAGTTTTCAGCATATGCTATGTTTAAGACTGCCATTCACATTACCAGTAATTGTGCTTGCAGTGGATGGTACGATGTATGCAAATCCTGTGTGTACAGTGCTCTGTGAATAGCATGGTGCAGAGGGAGCAGCCCTTCTCRAGGCTGTGAACCTGGGACATGCGGGCTGCATGTTAGTATCAATATCCTGGCCTAAATCAAAACTGGCTAACTTGTTACGACTGCAGTGGGTGCTATTACATATTCAACAGTTTCAGTTACCAGAATGTAACATCTGAGCTTCTGTATATATWTCCTAGTGTATACTATATAGACATGTATATATTTTCTACTTTCTAAATGCAGTGCATTCCCAAAACCTACTCTAAAAGAATATAAATGTTATAAAATCAGGCATTCAGWAACTATAAACTGTGAGAATTTTGTCTGGGAAGATTGGAGGAGGTGTCCTTGTGCTCCTACATAGTAAAAACTGTCACCGTACTTTTTGCAGAACCTCTGTCCCTTTCACGGTGGACTTTTCTGGAGCTCTTGACTGCAAAATTTTTTTCCTTCAATTTTTATACTGCACAAAATACAAATCATGCATGAAAAACATCGTTAATTTCCTCATGGATATTTCCAGTGTGCATTCACCATAAGATCACAGACTGACATTTTGAAGGCATTTGGACATCTAGGTCACCAGGAAACCGAGAGAGGCTGGACTTAAGCATCCCCGAGACCTAGGGCACGCAGTACTACTGTCCATGAGAAACCAGCAGAGCCCCAATACGCCACATCCCACAGATACCAACTATAAAAGTCATTAATAGTGCTAACTGGGGTAGAGTTGGACCGGCATAGCCTTCCTGCATTGCGCTGAAGAAAGCAGAGCTCTGCCTGCCAGTACACGGGCTTGGTATGCGTACGACCCCAGGGACGGTGGCACCGCACCGTTACTGGTCAGGGCAGCTGCGCTGGGGCCGGGGGGACCGGGCACAAAGGCTTTGAACACAGCTTGCTAGAGACATCTCCCTTCTTTCCACGCACCAGGCCCCATGCTAACCGTCGTACACCCCTGCGAGGATGGTGCCACTCGGTACCCTGTGAAAGATTCAATAACTACATAGACGAGTGGGAATTTATCCTGCCAAACATTGCCTTGCTGGAAGTCATCCTAGCAAGTGATCTCRCCATCCTAGTTGTTGTGATAGACTTCCACAACAGAGTGGAGGCTTGTGAACCTTTTTTTTTTTTTTTCTGAAGTGTGCGTGTTCCCTCCCTATGAGAATATCCTCTGAGTATCCGAGTTTCCAGCTGCAGAAGCTGCACTTAACTGCCACAGACCAAGGCTTGTTATCGAGCTTAAAACAAACCATATGCTCCAGTCAGTTCCGAGCCACCAGGTGCATTTGTTCACCTACTACTTTACTGAAAAGTCCAACTGACCTTGCACTAACTGGAATTTCAGCTCAGTTGTCCCTCCAACGTTCAGAAGTTAAGCAGGCTTTTACCGAGCACTTAGGGACACTCCCAGGCCCCTGCCCAGCGTTATGTGTGCGGCACTGCTGGAGACCTTACAACACTCTCCAGGCAGGATTAGATAAGATGCAAGATTTTGCCCGCATAAGTCAACCACCTCACCCTGTTTCTTTGCTGGCGACTTTAAGACCTTGTCTCTACTTGAAAGATATACTTATAAAACAATACTGTACATGAGATGGAGCTTAGACCAGTGCCCAAACTAAAGTTATTATAGGAAAGCCTTTTTTCTTACCAATTCAACTGTGTTTACAAGCATAGCTACAACATCCCAAGAATCGTACCCCATGACCAGCATAACTCAGCAAACATTTCAGTGTTGATCAGGTCAATTGTGAGCCCAAGCTGTGAAACCCAGAGAGGCATCTACACAATCATTGGTCTCATTTACATTAACAAACATTAACAAAGGCTCGCATCCCGTAAGAGAGTTTCTTATCGAGCTTGCAAGGTCACTACTGAGTTGACTGATGAGTTACGATCCAATTGAAAAACCAGTACCTGTTCCTTCCCACTCTGCCCTAACTTTATACAACTAGGATTGAACATTGAACATTTTCCAAGTCACGCTTCCAAATTACAGTTACCAGCCTCTTCTGACTTCTTGGAAACCCATAAAAGTTTAAGAAGATTAAAACAATTCGGGGGGGACTTTTTTCTTTCAGCATTTTTCAGTAGAACTGTCATCAGGGGAAGTTTCAAAAGTCCAGCTATTACAATGATTGCAATGTCTGAAGAAACTGAAAGTCCTGTACTTCATTTTTATCTGATTGTATACTTCAAAATTAGAGAAGTCCTTCCGTGTGAGTGTTTGGGGCACCTATAGAGAGAGGAAGATGAATAGGTACTCYTACGAGTCCCTCGAGATATTTGGACTCCACAGGTGCTTATTACTTATTTCATACTTACTACAATGGCATCTTGCAGCTTCAAAAAGGGCCTGGTGAAATTTTACAAATGGCAAACTGAGTCACAGGAGCCAGYGACACATAGGAAGCCTGCAGCTAATCAGAGCTAAACACCATCCCTGGAGTCTGGGTGTCAAGGCTGCTGGGCAATATTCTTCTCTAATGCARCCAGCATTTTCCTGCTGCCTTTTATTTGCAGGTATATTGCCTCAGTGTGGGTGAAGCAGAGGACAACATATACTGCCCATTGTGTTGCACATTTATACAAGCATTTTCCCGGTTTTGCTTTGCATCACTGTGCTCCCTTGCAATAGATGCATTGAAAATACGAGTATTCAGATGGTTTAATTGGAAATCTGGCTTTTAAAAGGAATATCCCATTTCTTGTGGCTCTATTTTTGATTCAGAAGTGATGTGCAGAGCTCTAAGTCTCGAATATGTTGCTTTTGTTGTATCTATTTTTCTTTCCCCTCAGACATAGATGGCAGGAATTTGCTGCTGTCTTATTACAGGTTATTCTGACCAGACTCGTTATAGCATAGTAAATATTTGAACATCTGATCTGGACATTTTTTTGAGATTTTTTTTTTTTTTTTATTTGCCACCAGGAGGTGCAAATGATCTTCTCACCAGCACCACTTCTGTCTTCATTATAATTACCAACTATATTCCAAGGCAGAAATGGCTTTCTTTATTCTTTTACTAGTATTTTTTGTTTCCTTAATGCTATCCCTTCATCCTGTCTACTTGCTGGCCGTAAGGGCTTTCAAAGCTCTTATCAAATGTGATGTGCAGCCTGCCTCTGAATCAGTTTTTGCTGTGTTGCTGTTGTTGCTGCTGGCAGAAATATTTGGTAGTGCTTACACATTGGAAAACTGCATGTACAACGCAATGGCATTACTACAGCTGATTTCTGTAGGTGCTTTGTTATCAGCCTTTAAACAGCAGGGCTGAGCCTGGATGAGAGTTGACTACAAGCCACACAGTGAAAGCCAAGGACCCACCGAATGCCTGCGATCCATTTCTTAAAGGAGTGAGCAGCCAGGGAATTAAAAGCAGGAGGAAGGGGAAAGAGAGCCCTGTCCTCCTCACCCCGTGCAGAGGTGACAGCATTAAGGACGGGTGGGGTTTCTGTCCCACTGCACCCGTGTTCAAACCCAAATGTAAATTTAGCCCTTGTGAGAACTGGCATCTGAACTGAACCCAAATCTAAGAGGAGGCATTTCTTCCATGCGGGAGCAGCCAAGTATGTAAGATATAATCACAGGGTGATGGCAGGCTCTCAAGATTAGGTGGTCTCACTGGACTTCTAGTGAAGATAGCAGAACTTTTAGCAGATTTAGCTAGTTTCCACACTTCTGACTGCAGAATCTGATAGCAGCAGCTCAGATCTGAAACTGGGAAGCTCTCTAACACTAGCGTGTTTCCAAACAATTTTCTCTCTACCCTTTACACACACAAACACGCTATCAATGGGCAGCATGATGATGCTACAGTATGACTGTAACACCTAGTGTGCAAGACACTCGGCAGTACTGAAACAGCCACTTCCAGTACCCTCAGAAAATACAGTATCCACAGTACCAACCTGTGCCCCATCCCATCTGAGCAGCCTCACCTCTAACCTCCTCTGCCTTTTCTCCCCAGAAAAGTGGGCAGGGTCACCTGGATAGCCTCTCTGCTTTAGGAGTAAAGTAGCAGAGAGTTAGAAACAGACCCCACTTCTTCTCTCCATGACCCAGAGAGCACCATACCTTGCTCTCCCCAGCAGAGCTGCTGCGCTTATGCTCCTTACGAAAGAGGGGGCACCAGGAGGAGGTCCAAGGCCTCAGGGTCTTGCAAACCACATGCTGCAGCACCTACGGTCAGATCCTGGCCTCCTCGTGAGACCAGATCTGCTGCAGAGTGCTCTATTAGACAACTCCCTTCCCATTTACAACCCCGTTAAAGCTGTTTTCAAGTGCTTATTAGGGCAATGATATCTTGCTATACTGCGATACCTTCTTTTGTTATCAGCATGATGAAAGATACGCCCATCAATAAGATACACACTAATGCCTTCAACATATAAGTCCAAACACATGTAGGGGTTTTACTGATTTCCAGTGGATCAACCTTTAAAATTTATTTTAAGCTTTGCCTCTTTTAGAGCCAAGCGTGAGTGTTCTTGCAATAAAACTACTGTGAAGCTTTTATAAGTTTCAATCATATTTGGAAATTTGGCAAACAGTGAGCGTGTGGTAGAGGAAAAAAAAGATGAGAGAGGTCAGAAGTTTATATGTATTTCTATAGAGAACTTAGTTGGGATTAGCTTGCATTGAAAAGACTGCAGGGTTTTGGTTCATTTGGTTTTTTTTTTTTTACTTTTTAACTTTTTTTTTAAATTATTATTCTGAAAGTCAGGTGCATGTCTTCTGTACAGTTTAGAAACTGGCAAGCAAGGCAACATTTAAAATTTCTCTCTTTCTTTGTCTCTCTCAAAATACCAAACTGAAAAATCCAGGGAAGGTTCTAGGTCTAAATACGCAGAAGACTTGACTTGGTTTAAAATTACACTATTAAAGCTAGATTTCAACAGCAATTCAGCAGTCTGCTAATGGCTACGCACCTACCAGCCCAGTCTCTACAAACAGCAACGTACGCAGCCTTGCAGTCAGCAATCTGATCTTTGTTTTTGAAGATGGCATATGATCCATGTCAAAAGGTCAGGGTGTGCTCACAATCAGCAAGAAGGTACGGATTCAGAGGAAATTCAGAAAACACTAAGGAGAAAATAAGCTTAGTGTATCTAAACAAGTATACCTCCAATACTTTCAACAAGCTCTGTATTAACAGTCCAATGGATCTAAAAAACTGTCAGCCACTGATGACTTCCATCTTAGTCTCATCTACCATGTGTGCTCATGCCCTCCTTCTAACACAAGAGTAACCTGCTGACACGCTGAGTGACTTGTTTTGCAGAGAGCGAGAAATACCGAGGTGGCCAAGGAAGGGAGGAGTATGTTCACACAGCTGCCTTTCAGAGAAGGCTACAGCAGGGCCTAACGTGGGGAAAGGAAGAACAGCCAGAGGTACTGACGGAGGAGAAGAGGGTAGTGAAGTCAAGGTGAGGTGGAAAATGAAGGTTCATAGTTTGGTATTCAAGAGGAGAAAGAAGAAGGGAGAATGAAGAGAGAGAGAACAGGGGAGAAGAAAATAAAACAAACATCACCCAGGTCCTCTGGACTGTGGCAGATGTGAAAATCGTGGAGGGAGCGAGCAAGGAGAAAAGAAGGATCAAGGAGCTCCAAGGGTGTATGGTGTGCACAGCCCGGAGGCACGGCAGCGCAGGGAATGCTGAGGGTTTATCTGCTTCACATACGCCAATTACCAAGGCCAAGGACAAACTAGAAAATTGCAAACTGACAAAAGCTTAATTCCCTCCTCATTAACAGGCAAAAACATTGGCACCAAAGCCTGTCTCTCATTATCTCCACAGTTATTTTAGCAGTAAATCTTGAGTTATCAAAAGGATAGTATGACTGCATCGTCAACTATAGAGGAATCTAAATTCACTTATTTGCACCCTCCAGCGGGTTGCAAGTACAAAATTGCAGGGTATTTTTTTTTTTTTCCTAAATGTGACCTCTAATTGAAAAAAAGATTATTTTGTAGTGCTAAGATTATTTTCTAGTGCTGAGATCATTGTCTAGTGCTCAGCTGGGAAGGAATTAAATAGGATCTGAAAAACAGTTAATTAGAAGGGCATGTTGCGGTTAGCAGTTCTGGTTCCTTTTTATCCAAGTTTTACAGCCATAATGTGACTCAGGAACATCAAGAACTGCTTTTGTTACCCAGTCAGCTATATTCTGAGATTGCTAAAGTCAAGGGGACTTTTCTCATTGACTCCAAGGGTAAATCACATAAGCACATTGGGGTATTTAATTAATRTATACGAGTCGCAGAACACAGGAACACTGTGAGCATCATTAAGTGGCACAMAAATCATTTAAATGGATGTCCCTTTTCTCCTTCTTTTTGCTTGTTTAAAGAGCGTTGTGGAAGCTCCCTAGTCAAAGGGCACAAATGCAATACAGCCATACAGGAAGGTGACCAGGACACACACCACTGGCTGACCCGTAGCTAGGGCAGCCACAGTAATGGAAGTGCTACAGCTAAAACGTCAGTGACAAATTTACACCTGGCCAGACTTCTGTCTGAGAAAGTATGGAGAGAATAATGTCTAGCAAGAATTTTGATGGTCAGTGAGGATAAATACAGCACAAACGTACATTATTTTTTATTGGAAGAATGAAACAATATCAAGATTCATCCTTCTAATTCTGGGATAGATCTGCTCATTTACCCAACAGCATGTAATACACCAGGGACTTTTTTTAGCATCCCAAAAGGAAACATGAACAAGAGTCAAGGCTAAGCCTCATCTCAGCGTAGAAGAAATGAAACTGCAAAGCGCCTGCCTGGCCGTTTTCACTTGCACTTTAACCTTAAGACAGACCTTTGCCTGTAGCTGAGCTGAGCAAGCACACCTACCCCAAAGGCCATATGCAACCCTGGCAGAATTTAAAATAATGATTTACCTACAAGGGAAACTCTTTTCCAGACCAAAACCAAATAAAACCTTGTAAACCCGGTATCCATGTATTCAGGGAGAAGATAGCAGCAATTTGACWGAAGGTGTAACTTGAACCACTCGTAACTGCACAGATAAAGCTAGAAAACACTTACAAAAATATTGTGCTGGAAAAAATATCTAACTGTTTAAAGAAGTTGGTGACCAAAATGATGGGTGCAGTTTAAAAACCAGAATAAAACACAATAGAGCGCATTTGGCTCTTTTCATAACAAACAGCATGTTTCTAATCACCAGCGTCAGAGTCAAGCTAAACATCTCAAACCACAACACCAAAGACAATAAAACTGTACATGCTGATGTGTCCTATCCAGCAGGCTGTATTATTGCTTTATGCCCACCTCGTCCGTTGTCACACCAACTTTCTTGTTGGAGCTGTTACCAGCTCCTTTTGCTTGTTTGCAACTTTTATTTTAAGCACTGTATTTTTAAAATCACTCGGCAACTCACATTTAGATAACTGCTCAGATTTCCRAAAGGATTTTGTTCCCACTAGAGAACTCGGTGAAACCGAAAGTTATTCTGGAGTGCTTAACACCAAACAACTCCCTCTGAAATATAATTTGGGAAAATTAATTTTAAAAATTCTCTACCTAACCAGCTTTCTTAAAGAAGAGGCAGTTCAGCAATTTCATGACATTCCCACCCTTCTCCTCTTTTCTTCAATATATAGCTGGAGAGGAGCATGGTGAATACCAGTGGCTGGCTCTACCATGCCTGTCTGGTTTTCTCATTAAGAAAAATAGAGTAGAGTGGCTGTTAATCTCAGGAGAAGATGAAATACAAAGTTGCTGCTGTCCAATAGGCTGGCGGTCTGTCTGCCTGCAAAAGCTACTCATTCATAYAACATTTACGTGTTGCAATATTAACAATTTTTGCTTTTAGTATGCAGTTGTAAATAATGCCATGTGTAGAGCAAGCATGCAGGAAATTCTGATAGATGGCTGGCAAAGAATCGTCTTGTTGGGTCTCATTAGTGAGGGCCATAAAACCAGCAACGAGTGAAAATGAGTCAGATTGAAAATGTATTACAGCCTGCCATATTTTCAGTGTTCAATTCAATGATTTTCCACTAAAGCCAGGGAGGAGAGTCTGCAGATGAGGCCTCTGGAGGTCAGTCAGAAATGATTCCTGGCTCTTCCCCAAACTCCCTGTGTGATCTTGTCTAAGCGAGTTTATTCTTCCCTACCTCAACCCTCTGTCTAGCTGGAAAACGCACCCTAAGTCTCTCTTAGCTAAACAAAAGTACTGCACTTAGGTAGGATTAATCAGCTACACAAATTCAAAATAGGGAGTGATTAGCCAGGGTTAGACCTGTTATTTTTCATAACAGGTCTTGGAGGTTGTAATGGATCACCAGCTGAGCACGAATCAACCATATAATCTGTTATGAAAAAAGCAACCAACGCACTGGGACGCAAACAGGAGCAGAGCCTGGGGGTCAGGCAGGAGTCCTTCACCTGCTGGTAGTGCCCCAGCTGAAGAACGGCATCCCGCTTTGGGTGCATTTTAGGGAAGACAAACCACTAGGAAGACGTGGGAGGAAGACAAGAGAGGGAGACCAGAGGCCCAGAGTGGCGGAGACACAAGAAGAGCCTGAATTAATTGCTGTCATCTAGCCAAAAAGAAAAAGGAGACTGAGGAAGGGAGGACTAAAATAACAGTGTTCAAGGCCRCTGCGAGACAGAGCAAATAATCTCTTTTCCAATATCTGTGGTGGCTAGGAAAAGAAATAAAGACCTTAAACTGCAATAAGAGAAATTTATGTCAAACATGACGGAAAAAAGTTCTCTAACAGGAAGGGTAGTAAAGCACCAGAATAAATTGCCCTGGGAAGCTGTGGAGTGTCCATCCTTGGAGGCCTTCAAGAACGAGTTAGACAAACATCTTTCAGGAATAATACGGGGATAGTTAATCTTGCCTTGGGGCAGCACGATAAACTCTGATCTTTCGAAATCCATTCAGCCTGTGGTTCTGTGATAATATCCGTGCAGATGCCACGTGTTTGTACAGCACCTTGCCCACCAGAGCCCTCTTCTTTCTTCCTGAAAGACAAACAGTAATTAGTAACTATAACTAGTTTTATAAACATTGTATTCAACACACACGGTTTTATGCCACATACATATTATCCAAACTATAACTTCAATTTCAAAAAAAGACGTGTTCACCAATTTCTCTACTGMACTAGACTCTCTGTTAGGAGCAACTGTTTGTTTTTCAATGCCACATTTACAAAATCAATTCACACAGCTTTCACTGATAGTGGGAAGAGAGATCACTACTGCTTTGCAGATAAGGACTTCTTCATTTTCACATGCTCTCCTGTGCTGTAAAAAGGAAAAACAAAAAATAAATATAAACCATCTATCTATTCTGCTTCTTAAAAACTAAAAAAAAAAGCAAGACCCAAAATTTCATCTTGTAATATCTTTTTGCCTTAACCTCAATTAATTTGAAAATGGTAGCACTGTAACTCTGAATTAATTTGACTGTTGTCTCATGTGAGATTTATCATTTAAAAAAATGAAAAGAAAAACAGTTAATTCCTAATATATGTATTTCAACTACTATTTAGGCTCATCATATATATGCAGGTGACACTGTCATCAGAACTGATCACTTCACAAGTTACTGCCAGAAGTTATCTTCTCTGTTCAGGTCTGTTAACGCTGTATTTGCTCTCTTTCCAGCCTAACTTCCAGTGCACGTAGAGGCAAACCCCCTAACTGAAGCAAAAATGATTCAATAAAACAGAAGAGTAGTCATGTCGCTAACGGGAAAATTCAATGGCCGTACTACTTTCCCCTCACAGATATTACTGGTAATTTCTATTTAGCTCATTATTAAATTGACACCAAAGCCCCACTAGGCAATAATAAAATTTAACCAGTGTTTCATTTGTTGTAGTCTCAGATACACCCTTATGCCTGGCAGCAAAGGATGTCATTCACTTCAATTCTCATCTTTTCGGATTCTGTACTGCGTGTCGATGTCTACCCAATGGATTAAAAATATCAGAGCCCACCTGTGCTTCAGTGTAAATCTGACCTCAGGGAATTGAATCCCATCAGATTTCAAAATTGACACACCACACACATTTTCTAAGTAACACAATTTGACACAGTGATCCACCACCACTGGATGAAGAACAATAAGCAAATAGTGTGCCAGCTACACAATTGTTTCCCAGATATTAAGTTGGTCTACATGTATTTAGCTACGTTCCTACATCACGTAGAAAATATTACAAATTCTTTTTTTTTTTTTTTTTTTCCCCATGAATATTGATATATTTAATATTTTAAGGCTTGGCTCCTAAAAACATTATTAGTTCAGCTTTCATGAAGAAAAAATATTATTTTTCCTACCCTAAAGGATACAAAGGAATCCCTATAAAGCAGCATGTCACGTCATGTTAAATACAGTAGTAGCCTGAGAAATTATAAGGAAAAGGCTTGTCCACTAAGCCAGTAAGGATCCATTGACAGATAGTATTGAGAAGACCGAAGTATTTAAAGCTTTTTAATACACTAAAATTCAGAAGGTAAATCAAATTAAATAGCAATTTTAGATAACACTAAGCAGCAAGAACATGGAAAGAACAGGTTAGAGAGTACTTATGTAAGTTAAATACTTTCAACTGAGGCTAAGATATACAAAAACGTGAGGAAGACTGGCAAAATCTCAGAGCCCCCTGGCAATTGCTTATCTATGGAAATCTATGGAGGATTAATAACATACCAGAAAACTGCAGAAGAGTGAAAATGGTGATTACTCTTACAAAGGAGCAAAAAACACAGCAGCTGGGAATTTGCAGGCCTGACAGCATACTTCATTTATCAAAAAAAATACTGGCACATATAATTAAACAATCTATTTGTAAGCACGGAAAAGAAAAGAGCTCCACGAGTGGCAGTCAGCGTGAACTTATGCTAAGGGCAAATAATGTCAAACTATTCTAATTTCCATCTATGATATGGTATCAGGTCTCGTGGGTATGCAGAAGAGAATATATCACAGTTTTACTTTAGTAAAGCCTTTCAAATTGTCTTTTAATCACACCAACCAACCATGTCTTAGACTAAACTGTAATAGGTCAGGTACAAAACTGGTAGGAAAAGAGATTATTTATCAATGTTTAATGTAAATGGAAGCTAGGATTACGCCAGGGATTGCCACGGGATTTTTACTACGACTATATGACCAGGAGCAGGTAGCCAGTAGTCAGGAGAGCAGAAGAATGACRTTATTAATCGATGAATGACATGAACATAACGGGGGGCAACCACGAAGTTGGAGGGCAGACTTGATTCCAAACAAATATGAGAAACGGTCTGTAAAGCAGAAGATGCTGTTCTACAAGGACAAGTGCAAGGTGCTACAAGTACACAGGAATAATCAGCCTTACAAATACCAGCTAGGGAACTATGGGCTGGATGGCAGTTTTGGATAAAGGGATGCAGTAATGTTGTCAGGCTGAGTCAGCAGGTCATCCCCTGGAAAAGGTGAGTGTCACACTGGGAGGAATAGCCAGAGCACGGCCTGTTGGGCTCAGGCGGGAAGGGTCACTTCCAACCTACTCGGGCAGAGCGCAATGCCTAATTTTGGGGCRCTGAACTTCAGGAAAGAAGAGGAGCTATTGGAACTGGATGAAAATTGGATGAAAACCAGGACGTGACTTGGACTGCTTAGCCTGTAGATGAGAGTGCAGGAGGTGGGTAGAATACTAAATAAAAGGATGTTGCAGAAAGGAAAGCAAATCTATTCCCAAGATGTGTGATGAAAGAAAGTAATGGGGATTACATTTCATCACAGAAGACTCAAGAATTAAGAAAATTAAGAAAAAAATTCTCTTGTTTGGGATAGTAGAAGTCAAGAATGCATTGTTTGGAGAGACTACAGTGTGTTCATCATTGCAGATGTCTAAGAATAAGCCGGAAAACCTCTGTAAGGACTCTCACAAATATGGGCTTGTCTGGCCTTGCGTTGGGGAAGAAATTACAGGATCTGTCGAGGTCCCATTTAGTCCTATGCTTCTGTGGCATTCAATGTTTAAACAAAAAAAATAAAGACAAGACAAGAACTCAAAACTTCCAGTCCTATAAATCTCAAGATAGGGGTGATATAATTCACTTTTTTACACTCAGAGTTAGTCATCTTGTATAGTGCATGTCTAGGTACTACAAGGAAACAAAAACCAGTAAGACATTTCTCTGCAGGACAGTGACATTTTTCTGTTACAGTGGTAAGGCACCAAAAAAAGCCTACAGAAGAATAAAAAAACCTGCACATCAGCCTCCCAGATTCCTGGCAACTACCCTAACAGCTTGACTACCCTTCAAATATGCCCTACCTCCAGAACCATCTCCTAGAGAGAGAGGTCCGGCTTGCCTCGACTCCATCGGCGTGTTTTGGTGGCTGGCTGTAAGCTGAAGTGTGGCTTGCTAAGGGGCAACCTAAACCATTTCTGTGAGAGGTAAGCTAAACCAGTTATCACTGGGAAGCAAGCGGAAGGTATTGGCAATCTCCTTCAGTCACCTTTTAGGACAAACACAGCTGGAAAAGGTGTTTGAAGGCGTCTTTCCCTCCAGATATGAATTATTCACCAACAGGGGCATTACTGGATTCCTGAGGTCTTCACACTGAGAACAGTGTCCTGGCTGGGAAGTAGGCCTCCACCCAGACCACAAGCAGCAGAAGCAATGATTTCTAATTTCTTCAGCGAACTAGCTTGGGGGGAAACAAAAAAAAAAAAAAAAAGAAACCCAGCTACAAAAACAAGGCAGGGAAGCAGTCCTGAAAGACAGGAGACACAAGGAGAGAACAAGACAGACAAGAACGGCGACCTGAGGGAGGTAAGACAGCAAGGTAACGCAGAGTGGAAAGTCAATGGGAAGACAAACAATGTGTTTTTACTAAAGCTGTTAATTCACTCTTCACATCTCCCACTCAAGTCATCCATCACAACATAAACTAAATAGAGCTCAGAGCGCAGCTGCCTGCCTGCCACTGTAAATGAACCTTCTGTATACAGAGCACTGCTCCGGCAAGCTGGCGTCCTAAGAGGAAAAAACCTCAGCTGCAAAAATAAACAAATCAGGTACCACAATGCTCCTCCCTACATTTTTTTTCCCCAAAGAATGTGTGCTACTAAGTTTTAACCCCTTCTTGCTTGTTAACTAAGCTCAGTATTTTTTCTTTATTTAACACACATGCAACCAGCATGGTCCTGAAGCACTTAAATGGTTAGTGTGTTTTACTGAACAGTACAAAGCTTTACTGAGCACCAAATCTGGGCTCATGTAAAATTTTTCCTCCATATCAGAGAGGGCATGAGGCAAGCTCCAACTCCCGCTGTCAGATCTGCTGAACAAATATCCATGGACCTAAGGTGCTCTCGGACTCAGAAAAAACATATTTTTCAGTCTCTCCTGCACYCTTCTTATCCTTGCTTCAGTGATAAAGTGATCAGCAAATTTTCTGTGGTGTGGGGGGCACTGGGAGACATGGAAAAAAAGTTTGATGGATTACGCAGATGTTACGTGTTGTTTGGTGGTTCACAGATTCAGGTGATCAGGTACTGGGATCTACCAGGGGTCTCGATTTTATGCCTGTGGCTAGAACGGAGGTGCTAAGGGATGTTGCCATGTAGAGAGCAACGGCTTGGCACTTCGTTTTTTGAAYGGGACATGCTGGCACAGTGGCTTTTGCAAGTCACGTGAGAGAAAACACAGAAAAAACAAAAGTTTTGGGGTGGCAGTCTGAGCCTGTCGTTGGGCCTCCTGTGACTCAGGACAGTTTGGGTCTGTTCCTGGCTTAATGCCTGAGCAGCACTCTCCAATGCCGGCTGCTTTACCTGCTCATAGGAAGGGAAGCGTCTCTCTCCCTGCATGTAGATATACAAAGAAGGCGTCCAGTTAACTCTAGTGTCCAAGAGATACTAGAAATAAAGACAGCATGAATTAACCCACCTTACACCACAGAAAAAAGGACTTCCTTCTTCTCTCATAAAATCATTGAACACCATGTAAGAACAGTATAGTTCCTAATATCTGACCACATGGCAATAACCGTGTAGAAATATGTAAATACATAGGTCTTCTGAACTTCTGAGCTGCTGCTACAGCAAGCGAGGTTGCATTGCAGCATGTCTGGGCAGGCTGAAAAGGAAGAAGCATGACAGCTTCCCACATGTTTAATAGAACAACAAAACAGCAGACAAACTCTAAGAAAAATACGGCAACACTGCTAGTTAGGTCATGAAGCTTGAGGAGGTGCTCTCTATAATTTTCATGAGCAAGATAGCAAACTGTGTTTCCAGGTAAGAGACTACTGACTACAAGCAAGCATAGATGTTGTTTGAGTAGGCAACTACCATCCAGAACGTGATGAATAAACTTTATGACTTAAAATCGTATTCAAACTAGATGTTTTTTAATAAGAAAAGGTGGATCATAYCTAGCTCTTATTTTGTACAAACTGGGCATGTTCTGTAAAATTCTTCCTTTTTAATTTAAAATTATTTGAAGTTTAGGGTAGCTTTTAGGGATGTTTAGACAGTAGCCTGCATAAAATTTAACAAATGTTGAATCAAAATCAGTTGCAGACCTTTGGTGAGAACAGACTAAATTAGTGCATAAATACCTATTCTAAACTTTGAAAACATTGCAGTGAAAAGATATGGAAATTGCAACGTATGATTTAAAGAAGAAACAAAATCACAGAGGAAGAGTAAAATAAGGCTTTTGTAAGCTATGAGTATGGCTCAGACTGCCCTAGCAATACTATTTTATGACACAAGTTAATCACATATTCCACAATGTAAATGCCATCATTAGCATTATGGTGGGTACCATTGTCGATCTACGTAGTAAGATGCAAATATAAGTTCTGAAGAAACATGTAGATTGGCAAAACCAATACAGACTACCTTCCCAGACAGAATATCTGTCGTGTTCCTTCTTTAGCCCAGGAAATGTTACGGAACAGGTAAATTGCAAAGTTCCTTGATTTGTATGAGGCCATACAGTTATCTATTTTAGAGGGTGCTCCACAAGCCATTATTTTAGAGACTTACATAAGAAGTTTCAAAGTTGCAATACTATGAAAAGAAAAAAGAAAGATAAGAGAAGACCTGGTGAGATTGAAATGGCTAAACTTCTGGGAGCTGAATATTGTTAAAAGGATGAAATCCTGACTCCACTCAAGTCAGGGTTAATAAAACAGATAGCATGGCATCTAATCACGTCTGTAATTAGGAGATTACTCTTCTTACCTCTGAGAATCCTGGAACGGGTTGTTAACAAAGAGCATATTGGATCCAAATTAACTTGCAAACTCCAGTAACTTTCCTGAGGCTAACCTAGCATCAGGCCTTTCCATTCCTGTTATATCACACAGCTTGCTTTGGCTAGTCTCAGTTCCATGGGCTGAATCAGAAATAGGTTTTTCCTGCTGTGTTTTTGTTTGTTTTGCTTTTCCTGCAGGTGATTAGAGTATCGTTGTAACTGCTTGYGTTATGGATTAAAAAATCACCTGCAGGTGGGCTGAAGTAATCGCATTCTGCTGAATGTTTATTAAAGCAGTAATTGCTTTCATTTCCCAAAACACACAGTGCACACATCGTCTACTGTATAAAATTCTGTTAAAATAAGAAAGAATTACAATCATAAACCTTTACAGGCACGGAAAGCCTTCCTTGGTCTTTAGTTCAAATGCACATGGTAATTGTAGATGCAAACAACTTGTTATTGCCGGGACTTTTCACTGAATAATCACTGAATAATTGTAAGTACTTTAAATATCCTTTGCCAGTACTTTACAAATAGATGTAGCATTTGTGATGCTCTAGAAGCTGCATTTATACAACTGCTCCATTCATCTGATTAAATATTGACCTTAGGCAGGAACCAGTATCAAGCCACAAACTTGCCATGTTCAGGGAAAACACTCAGCATTTTCCTCAGTTAGATCTCACTTTGTTGTTCTTTTCAATACACRGACTGAAGAACTTCAGGAGTGAATGTCTCCTTCTGCGTGTTGGTGTAAACTCTTCTGACTGATGAAACCTGCCCAGAGCTCTGCAGTGCCTGCACTCCATCTCCCTCCGTCTGAGTGACCCTGCATCTCAAACAGCCTCTTTTTTTGCTGCAGCCCGATGCCCTCCCTGTCAGCGATGTTATCTGGCTTATAGAAAAATGCCAAATGCCTTGAGTGCACGTAGACCTATACTCCCACAAAATCCTACGCTGATCAGAGCAAATATGTCATGTTGTACAGTCTGTGCAATCAGGAGCTAGATGCATTACAATGGCCAGGTGCTAAACGAAATCTGCTATGTTCCCTTTGTCTGACTCTGCTCCTCATAAAGCTGAATGATGTGTTTTTGTGTGTCTAGCTCCTTTGTTCAATCAATGGCAATATAATTGCCAATGCCCATGTTTGGTTTTGACAATATAACAGGGTCACTGTGATACCATATTGTACCATGGCTGACTGAGCTTCCTCATGTGGGAGATACCACATAGTAAGTCAAGAAAAGCTCTTAAGAACTGCATGACTGAGCAGGAATTAGCTGAAAAGCCATGCGCATATGGACATGCTAGAAAATTAGTCTGTTCTTGGGAATGACTTCTCACACTTTGAAAATACAGCAAAAGTCTTGAGCCCATAATAGCGTACTGCTGTCACCATCAAGTGAGAAACCAGGAGCGGAAAAATGACACATCCTGACATCATGTGTACCTATGTCTTGGAAAGCTGAGGTGGAGTGTGTCTTCCTCCTCCCATCTCCATAACAAGAGGGAAACAAGTATTCATGGCATAGTCTTCTGGAGCTGGTATGTGTGCCCATAAAGGACACCATCACTTTTGCAAGCTACAGCTTTGCAACTCCTGCTCTTAAGCTGCCAGCTCTGGTTTAGGAACTTCTTCCTCAAGAAGGAAAAAAAAAAAAAAAAAAAAAAACCACATTACTTCTTTTGCCTTGTGTGACTACCATTCTTTCATTAGCTTGCCTTTTACTAAAACTCCATTATTAACTAAACTATAATAGATTTACCTTGAAACAAATTTTCCAGATCATTTAAATCACTGGAGCACCCATGGGCCAACATGACAGGTAACGTAGGAATATTCCCCCCTAGAAAATGGAGGGAGAGAGAAAGAGACTTAGTTACTGGGAGCCAAGAATTCCTACGTATCTTTTAACTGAAAAGTGCTTTAGACTCATAAGAGTCTCRAACAGATAGAAACACGCAAGCTCTTGGCTTACATGACAATATCCCCTCCAGAGAATTGCTCACACAGTGTGTGCATGTGTGTGTATGTAAATGTAGCAGGTATGCAAAGGTAGTTACAATTTAAGGAAGAGATAAGAAGTGATGAATACAGTGATATATAAGCTAAATGGCATATTTGGAAACCACTCAAACCAGGCATATTCATTAAAAGCAGCTCCACTGTCCATCAGAAATACTGAAGTCTCAATCAAGTGGTTTAGAAACTGATAGTTGTAAAGGTCGGAAACAACTGGGTTCACTGTACAGTCCTCAAAACATGGTGTGGTTATGGTCAGTAAATACCTGCAATTTGCATTACAAAACACGCAGTCTCAACTCAGGGTGAGCTGTAACGGGAAGGGAGAGCATTTGTGTCAACAGACGAACAATCAAGCCATCGCCTGCCTTTGTTTCAGGAGTTACTGTACTATTTGGAGAGCCCTYGTATCCAGGTATCACAAAGGAGTTGCCATATATTTTTTGCCGCTGAGGGGTCTTTCTCTAGAGAAGCACTTAGCCACCAGCCACCAGAGAGGGCTGGGGATTATGCTCTGGACCCCGCTTGCTGTTCCACACACGCTGGGGAGGAACCATCCCCAAACCCCTGCTTGTGGTAGAGCCAGCTCCCCAGCTCGTCCAGAGCTGCCATTCACAACACCCTTGATTGCAGCTGGCTTCCCAAGTGTCTTGAAAATTACTCAAAAATTAAATTAAACTGTAAAGCTTGGATAAAACATTATGATTTGATTTGCCAAATTAGTCTTTCTAATGAGCCAATTAAGTTCCTTGCTAGCGCGAGCTCTTGTAGAGCCAAGAACTGCTGTTTCCCAAAATAGGCTTAGGAAAAATTGGAACCGATCTTGGCTTTTGGAAGTGAACATGGCAGACAAGGCATTGCCATCTTTATTCTAAAAACGCAGCCTGTACATAGGCAGCTAACCAAGGCATTTTCTCCCAGATGAAATACCAATGTTTGGTTTGGAATCAATTTCACAACGTGCTTGTGAATGCAGACCATACATCGATGCCAACACATATCATGAATTCATCTCTGTGTGCTATTAGAAGAGCAGAGTATAATTTTACATAAAAGGTGTCTACATCTGGTACTGTTCATATGCTCCTTCCCCCTTTCCCACTCAAAATAAAAATAGCAACATAGGAAAAAGTTGGGAAGCTTTCAAGAATTGCTGTGAATTACATGAGAAGGAAAGTTTCAGTAAGTCTGGAGATTTGCCACGGACATTTGCACACCGATTCCAGCAAATTTGTCCTGGTGGCATAGCAATTTGCCAACATGTTGCATGCAGTGATTCAGAGCTTGCTTTGTTTTTAGGAACAGACCCATGGCCCCTTTTATACCCGACGAGGACAAAACCTCCCAGGGACAACTTGGAGATGCCCTCTGAGGGGTGTCAAGAGCCCTCTGCTTCCCAAAATTCCTCGTAAGAGAGGAACTGCTTTAGGACACGCAAAGCAGAGAACTGGAGGGCCTTTTGCTAAAGTCACCTATCCCTCTCCCAGTGGAGGGCAACACTTGCCTAAAAACTGTGTCGGTGCAACTGCAAGGAGCACAAGACTGACCACAGCTAACTCCTTGAAGAGAAAGATCATCGTAAGAGAGAAACTTTAATATCAGTTTCTTGATAGTTTGCAAAAATTGTCCTCTGTCTGGGAGACTGTAAAGAGAAATAATTACGAACAAGACAAAAATAAACAGTCACTCTCCCTGATATATATTCATGTGCACAGATACCCGGAAAGTATTAACTGTGTTTTAGCCAAACTATTAATCCAGACTTTCTATTGCATTTACAAAAGGAGGACTCTTCCCCGCCTCAGAATAAAATGTGTTGCTTCTGCCTGTATTTCCTTCAAATTACTAGCATTTTTCTGAAGCCCACTGATGTGACAACAGCATTCCAGATCTGGACTCAGCAGTGACAAAAAAAAAAAGGGAATCTCTTGAGCCAATATTAAAACAAACCAAACGCATATCGGTATTTTCCCCAGAATGCTATATTCTTCTATTTAGTTCTACAATTCTCGTTTCTTCAACTACTTTTAGTTCGTGAGGCCATGCAGCTTGAATAATTTGACTAAATTTTCAACTAATGTTTCCTGATGTCATAGATGTTTACCTTGAATGCAAATGCTCGTTACCCCTTCCCTGGCACACTGATGTAGCTATCCAGTGGGGCTTGTTAGAATTCCCTGAGCACTTTTTCACTTTGAGAAATTTTATGGCTTGTCCCACAGTGAAGTACTCAAAAATAAAAAATAAAACCCAGAAAATTCATGTTCCTGTGCTTCTTAATGGAAATAAAGCTACTGTAAAATTTATTTTTAAGAATGTGCTTTATACTAGCAAACACAATACTGCAAAAACAAAACGCGAGGTACCTCCTACTATAGCCCTATTTTCTTCAGTCGAGTTATTCCTGATTTACACTGTACCGTGTGGCCAATATCAAAATTTGCCCCAACAAGCCTTAAGCTCCTTCGGATTTTTTCAAAATCAGCTAGAAAAAGATACTTCCTTAAAAATATCTTGAAGCACTATGGTACTTAGCACTGGTTTGGCACAAAGCCAAACAGCAACCTATTCTTCTATTTCTGTTGTGTGCCTAAGAGTGATATTACTTTTCCTAACCAACAATTTTACAGGTGTCCATCACTGGAGAGCTCTCTAGAAACAGTACTCCAGCCGGCGCAGGGTTTGGGGCAGTCCATTCCAGGAGCTGAGTTTTGCAGGCGTGCAAGCTTAGCAGAAGCCATCCATTTCTGTAGTTTGCTGTTAGCAGAAAAGAAAAAAAAAAAACAAACAAACAAAAAAAAGGAAAGTAAAAGCCAACCAATGTTACTATCCATATGACAGTAGAAAAAAGTATCCATAGCATAATAATGTATACAACCTGTATTCCTTTATTCATTCTGTTGAATGGCAGTAGGTACTTACTAGTGACAGCGCAGCTTTTCAGAAACCTGAATTTGACCTACACAGTCATAAAAAATGGCCTATCAACACCATTTTTATTTGTATGCAGGGACAGATTTTAGCTAAAATATACTGGCCTAACTACATTGACTTCAAGGACCTATGCTTACAGGCATGAACTAAGAATGTGACCCAATGTTTATTTGTTTTTCAGACCACAAAAGTAGTACTGCACAATCTACCAGTGTATTTTAGTAAAGCTGACCAATGGAGACTCCCTTTGCTTTAATGCACATATTTTCATGTTTCCCACAGATCTGCTACTTTTTCAGGCTCTCACTAAACCAAAAATGCATCTGACTTCTAAACATCTCCTGACTTAGTTGAGTTTGTTCCCATTACTTCACTTTTTCTTTTGCACATACATCAACTAACGTTAAACAATGAAGACAACCAAAGCAGAGAATTTTGCTCACAGGTTATTAAATGACCATTAATCTTTTCCTTTCGTTTTGAAGTTCTCCAAACAGCTATGGAGTTGGCTTAAGTCTGGACATTACACAGTTAGAAATACAGATGTGAAAGCTGGAACAGAGAACATGGCTGAAGTGGTAAACAAGATGGTGTAGCAAATGAACAGGCATGTTTGCATAATATCATGGCAGCCTCCTGAAAGGCAAAACTATATAACTTGCCAGAGCAAACAGATGGTTACACAGCATGTGAGAATATATTTCTTTTGCACAAATTCAGCTGAAGGAATATCAAATAATGAGCTCATAGTTAAAGAACAGATGATGAATGAAAGGTAAACAATGAACAGGAAAATATGATTAGTCATCTTTCATTTGTTTCACTGGGACTGATATTTTTGTTACCTAAATCAATGACAAAACTACCCTTAACTGTAGGCGAAAGAGTCTTGAATCCATTGTGTGTGCCTGCTTATGTTGTGGTAATCTTCTAGCTGCACCTGCCAACATGTGCTCTCAAGCACTTGAGCAAYTCTTGTAGTATTAGCTTAGTTAGTCAGAAATAAAACTATGGGTTTGAAGAAAGAGCACATGCAAAGACAAGGTGGTGTAATTTTAAATGTCAAAATACGGGTTTAATAATATTTTAAATGTTAAAACCAAAGTTTTAAGGCCACCTACGATATTTGATACGCCATTCCTACGTTTCTCTTCATTTGTTTATGTTACACTGCTGCAAGCTGCTGAACAGGAATAGCTGCATTTTAATGAGGGATGTAGTAAGCCCATAAACATAGATTGGGGAATTTAGGGTGAGAGAGAGAAAAGGAGAGGGCAGATGTTAAGGAGAGAAAGAGCAAGAAGGCTTAAAGACCTCAAGTGAGGATGAATTCTTGGCTCCACTGAAGATTAGGGGAGTTTAATCAATTATTTCAGCAGGAGCAGTATGGTAATGGTGGCTAAAGTGCACTTGGGTCTTGTGCAACAAATTTCAGATGAATGTCAGGTATCATTAGTCCACATACAGTTAATGAACAGTATTTTCTTGAAATTGCCTTTGTACTTGAAATTCATTATCAAATTATAAACCCTGTTCCCATAAAAAGTAGGTAAATCATCTTCTTAATAATCTCTTGAACAATCCATTAGCTATAGCACACTGAGTAGAAAGCTGATGGGAAATAATGAACTTTGTGATAGAAACAAAATCATTTGCTCCTTCCTTCATTAAAAGTTTAGATGACCATTCCTGAAACAAGTTGCTGTGGTTGAGTAGTTATCTCTTCAAATGGTTACCACAAGATCAATGAAATTAAAATAAAATGGTTAATTCTTTTATATATATGCCTGTGTGGTTCAAGAATGGAAGAGAAAGTAGCACAGAGGATATGAAAATACGGAGCAAGAGCCAGGTTAGATAGATATAAAGATTACGAAGCCCCTTTTAACTACAAAATACGAAAATTCTCTATATTCCTTACAGGAAGTGATTCTATATGGGGAATGGTCACAGACGGTCTGGATATAATAATAAGTTCAATGATGCATAGCTGCTGGTCGTATAGATAATGTCTTAACACCTTTCCCTTCAACTGCATAACACTTATGGACAATATACTTTCTCTTTAAATGGCCTCCTTACAATGTTCCATTCAAAAACCTATCCACAAAGACAGCCGTTCAGAAGCTATAAATCTGATCTCATGGGTAAAGAATATATACCCTTTTAACTTTTCAGATAAAGGAGGAACAATTAAAAAACTGAGATTTTTTTCCCCACAAAGACATTTATCACTCAAAATACTGGGAAATGTTAAAATCTTTTCTTTGGGCTATTTTCCATCGAGCTTTCACAGCAGCTCATGAAGTCTGCCTGCATCTGCGTTTTGTGCCAAACTTCTCCATGGACTACGCTTTCCATCATGATAGGATTTCTGTGATGCAAACTGTGTTGTGTGGCCATAATCTGGCATGAAAGACGTGGCTCTTCCAGTGAACCCAGGCCCTGSAGCAGGAGTGAAACAAGGCACTGTGAAGGTATCGTAACTGAGATCAACATAGATTAATAAGAAGCAGATCTAAAAGGAAAAGAATTGGCTTAGGTTTACAAACTGACATTTTTAGAGCTAGCCTGACAAAAAGTAAGTGCTTTCTTCTCAGCTGCAATTTCTTTTCCAGTAACAAATCCAAAACTTCAGCAAAATAGTTTTAAAAACACCTTGTTTTTCTTTCCACCAGATGACAGAGCAATACCCCACAGCTCACACAAAAGGGCAATGGGTTTCCCACTTGAAAATTCAGCTTGAGGGCTCCTCCAAGCACAGAACGGGTCTGACATGAAGCTGTCAGCTTTTGTTGGAGTGGATGAGCCGAGCTATCGCAGTGTTTAGACAGCAGACAGAAAAGGAAGAGGGCAGGATGTGGTAGTGGTTATTCAGTAGGTGGCACTTTTCTCGGTGAGGTTCCAGTCTGGCAAGAAGCCCCGGTCAGTCAGACCCCAGACAACAGATATATTGTCCAAAGGTTCAGAAATGGAAAATTTTTCTTTTTTTTTCCCCCCTGATGCTTTTCACTTGCAGAACATAAACACATGGTAGATTTCAGTTGGACGAAAATAGAGAGGCGAGGAGTCCATCTGCACGGAGCTGCCTGCAGGACTGACCCTGCCACTACTGATTTACTGTGGTCAAAGAATACAGCTTTGTGCCTCGCTGCGGCAGGAGGTGCAGGCTGCTGCTGGAGGCTGGTAAATATTGTAGTGAAGCCTCGTGTTTGGTGTTTTGACCAAATTCAAATCTGGCCAACGTCACTCTGCCATCCAAAAGTATCTTCAGGGTTTAATTTGGTTGATATATTCTTCTCTGTGTGCTTCGTACACACTTCTTCTGTCAACTGCTGTTTCTGTGAGAGTGGCTGCTTTCCAGGAACAGAGACATTGATTTCTGTATGCAATTAAAAGAGAGAGAAAGAGAGAGAGAGGAAAAAAATCCAACTGAGTTCATGGTTCATCTGACACTGTTGTTAGAAACTCAGAGAGGACGCAGTACAAAACTGTGGCCTCCTGAAAACAGTTAATCAGGAATTAGACAACACAATAGTTACCTTGCTTTAAGAGAAATTTCTCCAAAGGGTTAATTATGGACCCAGAAAAAGACTGACAAAACAAAACAAAAAAACATGTGGAAGGCATCAAGCTTAAATTTTCAACATGAGCAACACTAATAGACCTTTTCTATAGCCAGGCACAACCCCTGTAATTCTACAAATTAGACTGAGCCCCTGGGAAGTATGTGCCTGCAGCTGCTACGCAGATGTGCAGATAGAAAATGAAGCAGATTCTTCCAAATAACACTGGATGGTTCTGAGACTAATAAAATTACCACTGATCCAGTGTTAACTGACAACTTTCCTTATAAAATGTATAAAAAAAGCCATACATTTCATCTTACAGCAAAACACAGTCAGAGCTGAAAAGTATCCTCCCATGGATGGGCAACAAATTTAATTCTTCTCACTTCAGAGTGATTCCCATCCTGTAAATATCAATTTATTGTTAAATGTCTCTCTTTGGGAATAAGGAAAGTTGTCCTTGGTGCTTGCTTGGGAGTAAGAGCTCTTCCTGAGGAAGTATTGTCAAGACAAACCAATGCACATACTCTCCTGCAAGTATTTATCCAACATTTAAACACAAACTTAGTTTCTGCTTGTGAAAGATGAAGGAATATCCCCAGACAAGCTGTATGGTTGGCTGATTGTCAAGATCAGCTAAGAACCAAATTGCATATACTGCCTTCCTGCTTTGCTATCATGTGACTACATTCTTATCTGCTTTTCCTACAGTTTTTGGCCTCCACGTTAATGCTTAATGAAGCTTGGATTCTGCAACAAACACAGAAGCAGAGGTTCTCAACAGAGCTCAGAAAAACTAGGTAACCAAACTCAACTGCACTGCCACAAGCACCGAGGGCAAACCCCCACTTCAGAGATGGTTAGACAACTAAATAAACCTTCAAAAATCTGGCCTTGAGCACTTACTCTTTGGCACTTTTGACAACCACAGCTCTAAGAGCTAAAGGATCTGACTGCGGCAAGTATACGCTTGGCATGGAGTTCACACAGATCCTACAAAGACCTTTAMCAATATGATTTTTAGAGTCATATGAGCTTGAGCAATTGAGAACCTTTTGTACGTAAGTCACAAACGTTCAGGCACTGAACTGACCTTCAACAACCTTTACAGAAACRCTAATTAACAGGAACAGTGACAGCACACCAAACACTTCAGAATACTACTCCTTTATGAGAGCGTACTCATTCATAGGTAGATTCAAAATGACCAAAGTGGAAAGAATTCCCCTGCATTTGGGGAGTGAGAATCAAAAATAAACACTGTGATGATGGATATAGAGGGTGAGGCAGGAAGGGACAAGAAACAGAGCAACCAGAAAGAAAAAGGAGGACAAGGACTGAAAATGGAGGAAAATGGATGAACGTTGAGAGGGAACGTTACTGATGTGATGAGTTCACAGGCAGGCGGCAGGGGCAAGAGATCTTTTACCCATTGGAAAACACAAGGAAATGGGCAGGTGAGAAAGGAAGCAGAGGTATCTGACAGGAATGCCTTCAGCAAGCATTTTTCCCTCCTTCTGTCACCTTACTGCAGAATTGAAATTCATTTTAATCAAAAAGGTTTTTTATATGCTCTTCTTGGAGCCTGATCAAAGTGTTGCCTCCTTAGTCAATATATTTCTTAAAGTCCCCAAAAGTGCCTAAAATATTCCCCTTTGCTATAACTCTAATGGCCTACAATCACTTCAAGCTGTGGTCTCCTCAGTTAGGATAAACAACGTTTTGCCAATGTTTGGCTGATGAAAACCTCCAGAAACATACCAGGAGCTTAAAAGGGAGACATTGTAATTTTGCAGAGGGCACTCCTCCCTGTGAATTACTGTTCTGTTAGCATCCCACCATGCCATTAGGAGACACCACTCCGATACTAGCGGTAGCTGTCCTAGGGCTTATTTACAATGAAGCGTATTTGCTAAGGCATCACCACACCAACATAACTACTCCTTTTGTACTCCCCAACTACTATAAATCTCTCAAAGCTTTGCATTACACACCACAAAAGTCCCAGAGACCCCTGCAATCTTCCACAGAAGTGAGCAGTTTAACAAGAGCGCCCTTGCCCACTACAGACATTGCTAATGTGTTTCTTAAGCTAAGTTCTTCCTACATAGTTTCCTCAGAGTGCAGGGCATTTTCATCCACTTCCAGGCCAGAGCTACATATGTGGACTAATGGGTCAGTTGCCATTTTCCACTCTCAGAGGCTGGTGGTTGGAAAGACTTGCCCATAACACCCTGTTTTTAAAGCTCTTTTCCGGATAAATATGTGATCATATTTTTAAGGCTGTTTTTCTGTAGCAGTTTAAAACATTACAGACTCTGACACCTACCTCATGGGAAACGCACTCGCGGCTGACGCCCAAAGCAGCGTTCAGGGCAGCATCACAAGAGATGATCCCATTCCTAGTCCCCGCCTCGCAGATGACCCCCCAGCACGTGGCTGATTCTGTGCATCCTCCACCGGAGACACAGGTCAGGATGAACCTCCTGTCACGTCTGTTAGCACACGCTGAAGGAAGAGACACTGGTCTGGCTGCTGGTCCCACTTCCACCCTTCGGGGACCACTCTCACTAGGGGGACTTAGGCATCAACATGATGCCAGAACATGAGGAGCAGCTGCTACTCCTCCACGTCCCATTCAAGAAGTGAAGGGAGGAAGCTACAGCTTCACTCGTTGGCTTTTGGCACTGGCTGTTTCTTTACATGAGAATAACTGGAAGGCTAGATGAACCAGGGAATTGGTAGTAAGAGATAAAATACTTTTTAGACAGTGCATATGCTTCTGATCAGGCTTGCTTGGACAGCAGTCCAGGGCTGTCATTGTTGCAGAACAAGGCTGCTTTGTTTTTATTTGTTATTGGTAACATGGAGGCAGCTAAAGGCCCCAGCCAAAAGTCAGGACTGTACTGCATCAAGTGCTGCTCTGTAAAATCATAAGTAAAAATATTTGTCCTCAAAAGCTTGTATGGGAGACAGGCAGTGGAAGGAAGGAAACGATATCTCTGTTTTGCTATGGCAACTGATGCACCGGGATGTTTGTGCAGGGTCACATAGGAAATCTGTAGCAAAGCCAGAATTTGAACCTACATCTTCTGCATGCAATTACAGCACTAGCGCAACAGGTCCTTCCTTCCTCTCAAACATTTGTTGTCTGACTTCTAGCTGAGGGCTTGAACCCAAGAACATCAGCATGGAAAACAAGCCTTAAACAGTCGCATCGAGAAAGCAACTCCATCAGCAATCAGCAGTTGAAAATTCCAACTACGCCTGCAGATCAGGAGAGAGCAGTTGTTCCACCGGTGACTGCAGTCAGACGCAACCGAGCTCTATTTATAAGGCTCCACATCGCCTGTTCTAGGAGGCATCTTTCTGAGCCAAGTTTGAAAGMCATCCATGAGGCAAAACAGCAAAGCTTGTTTTCCTGCTGCATCATTGCGCTGTGTAGGTGTGAACACAGTGCCAGGGGATGCAAATTCAGACCTACCCCTACCGGCAGGAAGACCTGGACATAGCTCAGGATATCGTTCAACATCTCTGCTGGTTCCCCGTTCACTGCTAATATCTTCGTTTTCATCGAGGAGTCCTAAATAAGGTCTTCAGAAATTACTTGTTCTTTCCCAGAACGCCATGACAGTCGCATTCATTTGGGGGAAGGTTTGCAGATATAGCATTGTCAGAGCTAATGTCTTTTGAGTGACATTGAGCTTGTACAGAGCAGGTTGCCAGTTCACAGAACAAGCACAGAAACAGAAAAGACAAAGAGCAGAAAGGGAAAAGCACGGAAACTGATAGCAGCAGATATTGTGAAATTGATAGCCTTAATTTACTGTGTATCCTTCTCAGAAGTTATGGTAATGGAACATTTAATTTCATTTATTCACAGATTTGAATGAGAAAAAGTATGTGGGCTGACTAATAGGACAAATCCTAGTATTAACTGTAAACTAGCACAGCAAATCCTACTTCAGAAATTTAAGTTAAAGTGCATCTTGCACTATTTTTCCCCACTTGGTTACTGCTGCATGTCTCTGAAAGTCAAGACTTTCAATTTACACCACTTTTTTTGAAATTTTCCAGAAATCTGATGAAGTACATACATATGGTGAAATACCATTTGTTTTCTCAAACAAAATTGTTACTGCACATGCAGCTTTGTTGCCTGCTGGCCTAGGAACCCAGATGCTTTAACAAAAGGGCATTTCAGAGCTGCTCAGTGGCCGTTAGAGGTTTCCGGACCCCACCGTTCCCTTACTGCTTCAGCTGGGACCCTTGGCCTTCTAAGCTTTTGTCTCCTGGACATCCGTGGAGATGAACCTTCTACAGCTTGGGGAAGGTCACCATTCAGAGTGACCTGGTGACGGAGAAGCCGGCTGGATAAAGAGAACGAGGCCAGAGTCCATCAGAAACCTGCCTGACAGGCGGTGTTTCACTGGAGTTGTGCTGCTGGTTAAAAAAACCCTTCATTTCTTCCAAAATCCATCTTATTCCAGAAAGTTACCAAACAGGCCAGCAGTCCACACTCTTGTTTTCTCAACAGTGATTGGGAATGAGCCAAATGACGAAAGGTGTTGATCTGATTTGTTGGCCTGCCCAGTACTACAGATTTCAAAAGCTGTTTGTCATGTAAAGCAAAATCCTCAAAAAGATGGATGAGAGGAATGTGGATTCACTGATTCTCCCGGATGTACTTTTGGAATTTTGTAAGGTGACTTGAGAAATCAAAATTTTGATGATTAAAAGGTGGCAGAAAGGTTTACAGGAACAAACAAGCTGCACTGTATGAAGCACCATACAGAGTTTCCAGCCAGAAATTCAGATGGAACAGGGGATAACACAGTTAACAAAAATCAAAACTAATAAATGTTAAAATAGTGGAGTACTCTCTGTGGACCTGCAAGATGTTATCTGGAAGGGAAAGGAAAGGGTGTTTGAGGACAAAAGGATACATTTCTATACTACTTGCAAAAGTCTTTCCTAACATACCAGGTCATTTAGGAAGTTCTACATAACCCTTCAAAATGCCTTTTCTTCAGCTGTTTTTGACATGCCTTTTCCATTAACATAAGTGGGAAATGCAGGCAAATTAAAATAGTCCCCTCGGGCTATCGTAGGGAATGTTCCTGCCACTTCCACCATTGGCTCAACTCCACCCACCACAAAAACTGTACTGGGAAAACTGGAATAAAGAAAGTATCAGTGACCTTGTGCACGCTACAAGCACCTAAATCAGAGTGTGCAAGGGTCTGCTGCTCAAGGCTAGAGAGCCCAGTGATGAAATGTTATTATTCAGAGCCTGATTTACCACTAGTACTTCCAGCATGGTTACCTGGAGGTTAGCAAGCCTAGGAAATACAAGAGATTTTATGGAGCAAAGCAACTGGCAGCAGGAAAGGTACACAGGCAGCATTCTCTGCATCCCCTTAGCTCATAAGATTTAGGCCAATATCTGACCGTACAATATGTACTCACGCAGTTCTGTGCTACTCATGACTTTTAAATCAAAAGTGAGACTTTTCTGTCTTCCCGGTCCAATTTTTCACCAGTATTTTACCAGTTTGCACACAGTAACTGTTGAAACAGTTATCATTATGAGCCACATATTGATATGCTCACCAGTACAAACAGTCCCACTGAAGCAAACAGCCCCACTCATGCTATAAGGCACGAATATTCAACGTGAGAATGCAAAGCAAAACCTGTTCCTAAATCTCAAGGGTTAAAATAGGAGAAAACTAAACATAATTTTTCAGTTACTATGAGACACTTTTCTTTTAGAACTAATTCTCATAATTGTAATCAGTTAAGTGATTGGTTTAAAATCATTATTAAACCAAGTGTTCAAGAATTTGCTATAGTAATAGTAAGATTTTTATACAGCGAGCTGTATTACTACTCAGTAGTTGTCCTCTTTATTGTGGGTATAAACAAAATTACACTTTACCTTTTCACAGTAGCAGAACTACTATTAGAACTGAGAAAAGGCTTGTTAAAGCATGAACTTCTGGAACTATTTGTTTCAAAGTTAGAAAAACCAGCTGGACGGCTATAGATACAGGACACAATCTAGCTAGGGGTAATCCCTAGATCCAGTAAAATTAAGCCCTAAAACCAGGGACTTCACCTGAATAATAAGGGAGATTAGGATTTGATCCCATGTCCCTGATGTTAATTTGTCACCCTATATTGCCTAGCAGTAAACAATTAAGGGCAAATCCTGGAAGGCTGATAGGCGTCCAGGGAACTTAATGCCTGGCAAAGATAAGGAAAGTATATTGTTTCCTGTTTACACTGGACATGAGCTTTATATAATTATCCTACCAGTTAGGATTAACTGGGCAATTATCCTGGCAAACAATGGGACATTGATGACAGCAAAACAAAGGCATCTCAGAGCAGCTCCTTTGTCAGCGCTGCTGCCAGCCGGAGCCCGACGGAATCGCCTCCGTCCTGGCTGCGGTCCCAGAGCTATCAGCCCTCGAACAAGGGCTGCACAGTTACAGGGGGAGCAGCAAGGGAAACAGTTTTCCTAACCTGTCAGCGTTTAAGAACTCAAACATTTTTCCTTACCACAAAAGGAGTTGAAAATTTGGAGGGAAAAATGTCCACAGACTAAGCATGTGCAGAACAGATTGGCTGGAGGGAGCGGCTTTGCTTTCCACGCTTTTGAAATGTTTCCTTCAGATTGTGACCTCTTTATCTGAGCAAAAGCAGCATTTCAACACTGGAATAGAAAAAAGAGAAAAAGTCAGAATAGGAATGTCAAAGGGCCTTTTTTTTTTCTTTTTTTTTTTTTTTTTTTAACCCAAAAAACCTCTAAGCAAGAGTCTCAGCTAACTGAATCTTTCTTGGCAACAATTCCAGTTCAGTGAATTGGCTCATTTTGTCAGAAAATTTCTGACCAGCAACAGTCAGTGGTTCATACAAGACAAAAGAATAAAACAACACTGCCATTCCCATGACTCTATTTCTAGCACAGGGGACTCTGTTCAGGCCTGGCATGGCAGGCACTGTGCTCTGTGGTAGCATTTCTACGTCCCTTGCCATACCAGACCTAAACAAAGCCCGAGTCGCGGAAGGCACTTGCTCTGAGCACTGATTCCCATGTTAGACGAACCCTTAAAGTTATAGACGAACCCTTAAAGTTACCCAGCCTGAGCAGCCATACAACACAATTTCTAGAAATTAAACGAATCATTCCAAATTTTAACACTGAATTTGTACTTTTTCCAGCATATTTCAGAGACATCTGAAGACGGCTCTGATAYGCACCGGTGCCTGCTGGTCCCTTGTTTACCCAAGAATCCCAAGACACCAGAAGTTTAGACCTAATTCATAATCTGGCCAATTATATTTAGCCCTAATGTTTTTCTCTCCTGTACAGAGAAAAGGGAAAATTCTCTTCTTTTCTGAACACAACTCAAAAGATGATTGTGTCTATAGAACACCTCACGCTAAATCTTAAAATAGCGACAATCTTAAATACTTGAAAACCTGAATCTTTAAATAGAGATTCGATACCTACAGCAAAATTGATCTTTAAAATCCCCAATATTCAAGTATTTCAAACATTCTGTCTCTATAGCAATATCTACAACCACCATCTTGAAGGAGACCAGAGCTGAGAATATCTATTAGTTATCCAAATTCCGGATTTCCAAGACCAGCTGAACCACACTGTGAGAGCTGGTGCTACGTACTTGTGCCTGATGCTTATTTCGGTCTGAATAAGCTCACTACCTTACTGAGGCTTAAGTAAAACCTCCAGCAAAAAACCCTCGCACCTCAACCATATTACAAAAGGGACAAATTCTAAGTGGTTCCCGGTCAAGAAATATCTCCTTTTGTCTTTTTGTGTTCGATTTTTGGTGGAGTCTTCTTAAGGTGAAGAAGAATCATGAGGAGAGCGGACAAAAATCATTTGGAAGCTGTGCCGGTTAGCAAAATACACTGGAGAAAGCAAGAGAAAGGGTCTTAATACTTTCACACTGTTAAGCAGGAGAGAAGCAGAGGATAGATACTTTTTGAAGAACGTGATGCTACTTTTACGTCCCTGTTCTCTCTGGAGACTTGCACATACTTTTTAGTTTTGACTGATAATAAATAATAGGTTTCCTGCCACTAACGACAAGGTTCCCCTCTCCCCTCCCAGGTTAACTGGGTCTGTCCAAGAGATCTGGCCCTTCGCACACAATAGCTCACTTGCTGCAGAGCCCCTGCAGAGGCATGCTGAAAGCACACAGAAAAATATTTCTTCTGCTCTCTTCCTGAACTTCTTAAACTCTAGGTGACCCAGAGTAAAATCCATTTTAATGGGGCCTCGGTTAAATCAGTCAACTGAGTCCTTGTTGAACTAGGCAACACTATGCAGAAATAAAAAAAATAATTAGAAAAAGACATTCTTGTTTCTTTTGGAGTCTTGGTTCTTACTTTCCTTTCCTTAGACAACAAGGAAATGGTTATGTTCCCAGTTTTAATCCTCACTTCACTGTAGAGCTAACCAGCATTATTCAAATAGTGCGGCTACTGTTCATTAAGTAGTGGTGCACTTGGTTTTATGGCAGTACTCCTCCAGTGCCATAGCAGATGAGGTCCTGTTACTCCACTAAACTATTCAATACACGCTTCTGATTTTCACTCAATAATTCCCTCTGATGGTGACACAAGTCCAGTGCAACAGTTAGAACTGAGAATTGGTAAGGAACACATCAAAGTTGTTTTTAATGTAAAAAGAAAGTAAGAATACATCTCTGTCTTCCACCAGAACATCAACTTTTTAATCTCTCATTTCAGTCTGATGCTGCAATGAGAGAAGCCAGACATATTACAGTAGATGTATTACTTTATCTCTGTTGTGCTCTTCTCTGAAGCAGAAGTTATATTATGTTTAACTGTATGGTTACTCTAGCAATTTTAAGACAAACGCGTAGGAAAAAATACAGAAGACGTCAGATGTCTTCAAAAATTTATGTTATTAGTATTGTAAACCTCAATCTTCACACATCCAAACTCCTGCAAGTGTGATAAATCCACATTCCCAAAATACTGCACTCGTGAATCAAGTTTTAATTTGGATTAGAGTAACAGTGACAAAAGAGGCAAATTTTGCAACAAACCCAAATCTCGGCTCTTGATATTGTCACGTGTATTTAAACAAAATTAGTTACACCAAAACAGTCAAAGTAAGTTACAAACAGACCTTTCCTGTAGCATGAGCGACAAGTACTCTAGGAGGTGTAGGAGATAGTGGAGAGACAGATCCTTCCTATTGTCCTATTCTGTAGCTTCCCATGAAGTGTTTCTGTCTTTCATCGACCTTTGGGCGCGTTCCTGTGAGATACAAACCAACCACGAGTGTTAGGACTGCAGCATCAAACTTCTGTTGAGTGGTTTGTTTGAAGAGTCTGAAAAGCTTAAATAAACCCTGCCACATTCACCAGTCTTTCAGGACTCCACATCCACAGTTCCTTATACAATTGCGTGTTCTCTGGATTTATGTGTATATAACACTATTCTTTATGACTGACAGACCTAAGCACACATTCCTTCAGGTCTCCCTTGCCTTCTAATATTTCTACATCAGCAGCTAGAGTCTCTAGCAGTCCACAGCTACACAAAATGCACTTCTTTCATGCTGGCATTTCATTCTACTTTCAAAAGCATTTTTAGGAATGAGTCCGAGGCAAACAAATTTTCTAAAGTATTAAGCAGTTCCTGGTTTTGAAAACCTTACCACATCATTTAGACGGCCAGTCTATAAGCCCCGAGGCAATTTTTCAGTACTGAGACAACAGAGGAGACACACACTCCTTTTAATACTACTAGTATTTGATCATTTAAACAGCCACATACATTTTGAAATGCAGTCCTTGGAATTTTTACTCTACCCCCCAGGCACTCTTTAAACAAAGGGTGCCTACATTTGCTGTACAGGTCTTTACACAGAGGTTAGGAAAAACTTCTTGCAGTAAAAACCACAGAAACAAGAAAAACACCAGTTTAAATGATGAGCCACAGCTGGGGATCAAAGGGCCAGCATTTTCACCAGAAGGGAATCCCTCTTCCACTCCTTGTATTATTTATCAAACTAATTACTGGACTTCACTTCAACGAAGAGCACTGTTTCTCCACTTCTGGCTCTGTTTGCCTCTAAATTTCGAGTAATTTAGCAACAGTTGGTCTAAATAAGAAAGCTGCTAAGGGCTACTACAAGACTAACTGCCTCTATTTTCTTTTTGCCTCTCCCCTACCCCATAACCCACACCAAGGTTTGCTCTCTCCATTACCCATAACTTAGATACACTATATTTAGATTAAACAGTCACAGTCCTTTTAGAACAAGATGCTTATCTCCTTTCAACTGCTCCAGTCTAAAAGAGATCACAGCCCTCAGCCTTTGTGAACTTTACAACTTGTTGGATTTTTCTTGAAATGTGTCTATTCTTAAAAGCCAAACCCATGGAAAAATAACTGAAACCAAATGCCATGTGATCAGGGCCAACCATAACACATGAGAGCCCTAAAATAACAGGAGAGATACTGTGGTAATGCCTGACCTTCTGAACTGTGCATATGGGTTGAAGCAAAACAGCCCATATTCACGTCTTAAATGGTGCATACTAATAGTTTATTTGTAATGCAGAAGAACCCAGTTTACAGAGCCATGATTTTAAAGCTTCAAGGACTTGCTTTAGGTGCCAGAAATGACTTCACTTTTGGAATAAGCTTAAACAAGGTCACAGTTGAACTTTCTTAGCTTATATGGTCAAAATCAGTTCAGCAGGCAGTTTCAATGGCTGCAGACGTTCCCTCTTTCTCCTGTCATGTTTCCACCTCAAAAAGGAAGGTGCWCCAGCAGATTTTCTGTTCTAAACATTTTGAAATACGGAGTTATTCCGGCTGGCCTGAAACTAGCAATTCAAAAACTTTTCTTTGAAGTATACAGGCAACACAACTTCAACAAGAAGTTTCTTATAGAGATGTTATCGGCCTGTTCAGATCCGCACCCAGCCCTTAACTCAAGTGATAATGTCTATCAATTACACTCAGATCATCCCTGTAGAAACTGAGCATGTGTAATCCCAGTAACCTAAAATACAGATTATGYTGCTGCTGACAAAGATGACCAGAGCCCTTCGTATATATTCATGTGCAGACCATAATGCCACCAGCATACTTACTGACAAGAAATAGTAATCTTTGTGAAGGTAAACAAAGAAGGCATGATATGTCAATAAACAGTAACTTCAGGCAACAAAGCTATGGCAGTGTGGGGATAACGGCCACGGCTATCCAAGTTACATATACAGTCAGTCAGGATGTTCCGTAGCTGTTACGAGCTGGGTTAAATCTCTGTACAAACTACGAGTGTAAACACTACCCTCTATCCAACCTAAATGTTCGAGATGGCCAGACACAAAACCAAACCGCAGACACGTCACCTACACCCCAAAGAAAGCATATTCAGGTTTGCTCAGGAATTAATAGAGGTTTTCCCTGGGAAATATTTTTAACAGGATGTGCAACTGTGACACCAGGAAAGGAAAAAGTATTGGGGAAAAGGACAGATGCATCAAAGAAGATGACATCTAGGCAGTTGCTGAAGTCTTGGTAGTGTGAATAAAAGGGAAAAACTTTGAGAAAGTTGCTGGGTCTGGTGCTAGCTGAATGAGGGTGACAGCTGAAAGCAAGGAAAACTTTTGTTATTATTCCTATCCTGTTTTCAAAGAAACTGATTGTCCTACTTTCTTTGTAAATGAACAGGATCATGTTAGAGACTCCTCAGTCCACAGCCATGCTTTCTTCCCTGCAGGAAACACTTATAATGCCTTCCAGGCAGGCCCACAGAAGAGTAAACTTTGCTGCCAACTAACACCACTGGTGCTACCTAGAGCCTTTACGCTACACACGTACAGTAGAATCCCGATCCCATTCTAGTTGAAAGTCCTTCTACTACTGGCAGCAACACAGACAAGATTTTCTTTTTAAGCATACCTTTACTTCATTAAAAAGTTTCATATGAACAGAGAGAAAAGCATTACAAGAACTACGTAAGAGAGTTTTGTCTTTCCCTCCTTCTAGGTCTTGAGTACATGCACATCTGCATACCCATGCTTACAGGACTCTTGCAGCAGAGGCTACCAAAGATTCTGGCAGAGGTGGGCAAATCAATAGGTAAAAGATACCGAAACCGTGTGCAATTTGCCATGCTCTGCTTGATRGGCAGTTATCTGAAATAAACAGTTTTGACAATAAAGGTGAGATGTGGCAGCCAGACCACAGAGGAAAGGAGAACAGTAAAATGTCTCTTAATGCATGAAGAATTCAAGCATAAAAATGAAAGCACTTCTTGTATACAGATAGGGTAGAGTGGCCAGAGGATGAACTGTTACAATAGTTGATTTTGGCACAGGATCATACTTCGCTGTACTACTTCCTTCAGGTGAACTCCTGCCAGAAATATTGCTGGGCAGAATCCAAACTTTCATCTGACCAGAATCACTGAGCACGAGCACAAGCAGAGACCGTTCAAACTGAACTGTAGAGAAGGGGTTAAAAATATAAACCACCACTTCCTACAGGCCTCGGAAAACAGGATCACCATAAAGACATACCTTCTTTGTAGGATCTTATTTAAAATCCATGGAAGTCAGTACACTGGATGCTTCTGTTAACAGGGATACTTCTGTGCTTTGTTTTTGGGTTTTAGCATCATCCATCCAGAACATTGATTTCTTTCCTCTCTGTTGGTGACAACCTCAAGAGAGAAGATAAATACACAGAGCTAACAGTGGCTCACGCAAGAAGGCATAGGACTTACAGCAGGCTGATTCTAGATGATGACAGTTAGTACCAATATACTGTTCCACTGTCTTGTACTGTATCTTCTGCTGGCAGCATTCATAATGCTTTCAGTATAATGTTGCAAAATGTTATTTTGCAGAAACATGACTCTGCAGGGAAAAAAAAGAACAGTTGCTGCAATGTCCTTCTAAAGTCAGTAATTATAATGGAAAGTCCACTTATTTAATATGATCAGGACAGAAATCCTTCAGCTCTGACATCTGCCCAGTCCTATGACATGAAGGATGATCCTGATCTTTCCAAAAACATCTCTTCATCTGCCTCCTCTCCCATCCCATCAAACCACTGAGCTATTCTCAAACACTTGTACAAACAGGAAGAGGAAACTGAACTGATACCAACATCCTCATCTTCAAAAATGAGGTAGCTCCCTTGTGCTGTACCATTTGCTCCCTTTTGAGTCCTGATGAAGTACAAAACATAACAACACACAAAAGCTCTGCTTAACCTTAATTCTTAACATTCAAGTTTAATTTATAGCTTACTTCAAAGTAGCTCGAGCAAAGGGGTCTTACTCCAGAACTTTGAACTGTTATCTACACAAGATTTTAAAAGCTGTAATTTCTGATTTCAGCAAAATATTTTAGTTCTTCTGTATACTGTGCCCTCTTTCTAAAAATAATCTTAGTTTCCTGTCTTAAAAATCTGTCTGCCTTCAGTCACAGAAAGAGGATGATTTGGAAAAATTTTCCTCCATTTATCTGATACTTTCATAAGTGCTAGAGGGCAACAAATAATAGTGCCACTCTTCATAATAATTTTGATTATATCAGCATCCTATGAACTAAAAATTAACAATAATGCAGATCAGAGTCATACAATGTACCCTATTAACAAACAAAACATGCTACMTTTATAGTGTCCAGGATAGGACGTCGCTAAACAAGATGGGTCAGGGAAGGAAAGACAACTCAGGTTCAGCCTGGTCAAGAAACACTTACTGAAATTGGGCACAGTTACGCTTTTTCCTAACAGATACAGCACTCCTCAGAGCAGAAACACATGATATTGTGTCAACATTTGGCTTTGTTAACTGCATTTGAAGACAGCTTTGTGATTACAGAAACTATCCTGGAATAATATTGGCTCATAAGCACAACAGYATCTCAGTCCTCTCCTTTCACAGCTAGCTTTCTCTTGTCCTACTGGCGTGCCTGTTTTTATGTAAATTGGTAGAATTGTCCAGCTGTTCAGACCCAAATCACCCAGAATGAGGCTTTTTTTCCCTGTAGCATCTTAATTAGCTCGTCAAGAACAGGCCCAAATGGGAACCTGCAATGCAGAACTGCAATGAAAGAGCCCGTTGCAGAGCATCTGGTTCCTCTAAAATGCAAAATGTCAGAACAGACTCCTGCAGTCTCTTACATGAATCTCTCTTTTGCTGAGGTACTTGGATCTCAGAAATCATGCACGTTAATTCTTCCTACAGATATCGAATATAAAGATGTGCTGACAGCACAGATGTCAAAGACAAAAGTCCTTCCTTTCACTCAGACAATTAATCTTTTTAGTAATAGCAGGTTCTTTTATGGATTTTTGTACCTAGTTCATGACAACAACTGGAAAACAGTGAGAAAGGCACAAAGCAAGCCACAAGCAATGCTGAGGGCTGACAGAGTCCCAAGAATTTGGGGAGCACAATGAAGGGCTGCATGTTTGTAGCTTCCTCTTGCTTGTTCTATCAACTAGGCAAGCGCCCAACGAACATTTTCAAAAGTTTCTATTAACCTGGGTTTTCTGAGCTTCGCAACCATTGAGCTCTTCCACAAGCTACAACGTGTAGCTACGCTAGCAGAGGATGCTGCAGAGCATCGGCTAACCCTAAAATGCTGAGTAGCATAACAGTCTCCTGCCCTCTGTTACCTGAATGTGCGTGCCAGAGGTTAGAAACCTAACTCCACAGCATGGTTTTCATTCTTAGAGGTAGTGAGCATCCTTCCAAGCRATGCCAATGCAAGATGAGGATTTACATCTTTAAAAACAGGATGAACAATTAATGCCTATGTTAACGTGTTCAAGTTTTTACAAGCTGGAGCCTGAATATTTGTAATCTAATGACAAATGTAAAAATTTAGACATGGAATTTGACATTTTATCTTCATCACATGGATCTAATACATAGAATATAAGTTCTTGTATTTTGCATGTATTTCATATATGTGAGATATACTTTGGAAAATACAGCCAGATCCTTTGCCAGATATTGAACTGCTCTCCTCAGCTGCTTTTAATTTTTGGAACCTCTTTAAAATGTGCAGATTAGCTCTTTTGTAAATACTTTAGCCAGTCATAAATATTCAGCATTATAAAGAACAGTAAGGTCAAATTCTTGCTTTCCATAAGTTTACTCTTCCCACAACATTTTATGAAATATTTTGTGAAAATCAAGCATCTCACAATCTAATTAAATATCAACTCTTTGTCTGCTTTTTTTAGATTAAAACACACAGATTGAGATTTACGCAAGCGATGAAAGGAAACTCGTGCAATGTTGAAGAGTTGCCTCCTTAGTCTGAAAAAGTCTGGAAAAGTTCTGTTGAAAGGACATATACCAACACAAAATTTTATATGTAATGTCTCCAAGAAGCATACTACCTTCTTGAATAAATCAAAAGGAAACCCGTAACTGTATTAGTTACATATGTAGTTAAGACCRTACCAAACTAGTCCATATCCTATGATCGACTGTGCATTAATTGTTGCACCCCTCCCTTATACTGGTCTGGTGATACAAGGAGAAAAGCTAAGTCCCCATATTCCCTTACCTTCCTGTAACCTGCCTGTGCTATCAAGACTTAGTTGGAGGAGGAGAAATAAGAGATAAAGAAAATATGATTAGGGGGTTAAGAAGTCAACTCTACGAGAGAAGGCCTGGAAGGCATGCAATGTACTGCGTCCTAAAGATGAAACATTTGCTTTTCAAAGCAGTTGAGGARAATGAGCTTCCAACAATGACAAGAGAACCTACAGATCCATTAGGACCTAGAGTTCAAGTAGATGAAAGAAAAATCCCACACATTTCTATCAGCACTTCCATCTAAACAGAATATATTGAAAATGTCTTTAGAGTCAAACTCCTTGCCATTTGCCTAATGCACTGATTAACTGATATTTTCTTTGAATTATTTGCTTTGCAATCTTTTTATTATTTAAATCAAGCTGAACGATTACATATTATAAAAAACTAAAGATAATGGGAGCAGTAATATTAATTTTCCACTGGGTTAAGAACTGGACAAATGTTGCAAACCTTTCATTGATACAAGGATTATTTGGTTTGACAGAATTATTTTCAGATTCAAAAAGTACCCACTCCTCCTTAAAAGCAAAAGTAGTGCATATGGCATATTGTGTAATCATATCCTCATCACATAGCAGGCAATGAGGAACATACATTCGAGACACTAAAATCCAGAAAAGACTCTCAAATGTGTGGGAACATTTTTGTGCTAACAAGTGTGGTTCCAAAAAATTCAAGACTCCAGTTATGTCTCACGGGTTTTTTTCAAGACTCAGTTTACCAAGAATCATACCATGTCCAGAATATTACAGAGCACCAAGACATCTAGTGAGTGAAAAAAATATTGCAAGTAAAATTACTTTACATTATGTAAACTAAACTTTGTTGGGTTTAGTTATTAGATATAAGAAGTCTATGGGAGCATTGCTAGAGGAGTACCACTACTATACAATTTTTTTACTGTACACTTACAATTCTTAAAGTTCCCAGGAAAAAAAATGAATGGAAAGATGCTCCATCAAAACCCATCTGTGTGGGATCTCTGACACACAACTGTATTCATATACTGCATTCCACTCTCAGCAGCGAAAGGAAAAACTCAAGTTCCACTAGGAAAGGCATACCTCCACTGGTGCTTGTGCAACTGCCATTTCCCACTTCCCCTAAAATGGCTGAGGCAAATCCTTTAATCTGTGTCTCTGGATGTTGTTTAAAGTTTTATTCAGTAATTTTTCTTATCTTGGGGGCTTTTAGCATTGCAATGCTTTGGTCTTTTATCAGGTTCTTGCTTTCGTAAAGACGAAGTACCATAAGAACTCGGAGAAATAATGTTTACTGGTTTTGCTGATAGTGCAGGTGTGGCATTAAGTCCTACCCATTAAACAGATACCTGGCATATTTATCACTATAGACCAGATTTATTTAAATTAAAATACAGAAACTGTGATGAAGCACATGGCACAGAAGGCCTGAACCCTCCTTTCTTTTTAAAGGAAACACGAGTTTTCCACAACTGGATTGACATAAAGAAGTATGACAAAAACCTGGAATGACTTAATTCCTGAATCAATAAAAAGATCAAGCTCATTATTTTCCCTATGGGCCTGGCAAACGCAGTTCAAGCAATCTACCGTCATCAGCTTCAAATACGTCAGAACTGCTTCTTGGGGCTCATAAAATAAAGAGCAAGCAAATTAGTTGCGAGAGCAGAACCCCTGACATTCTGCCAGGAAACCACGTATGGAAGGATACGTAGGAAAGATGTAACGCTGACACAATTTCAACGCTTCACATTTGAGAAACAGAACGTACTCTTTCAAATTGAAGTTGAAATTATCAAATAATCATAACCAAAAATGAAGATTTTAAAAAAAAAAAAAAAAGGGTCTATATTTTTGTAATTATAATACAGTTTCTTACTTGAGCATCAGTTAAAACAAAAAAAAATAATTACAAAACATTAAAAAAAAAAAAAAAAAAAAAAAATCAATGTATTGTAACAGGTTCACTATAAATTGCAAGGTTTGGTAATGATAAGAAATGCTCAGATTCCTTGAAATTGGAAATTAGGTTCTCTTATTTACATAATTTTCTTTATCAATTCCTTTTTTTTTTTCAATTTAATCTAAGTAAATTCATATTCACCTTCATACTCAATAAATAGCATATATTGGATATACACTGCGTCTATATTTGTATCCCTATGTATCTTCTATAAAGAAAAAAATATTGTTTAAAAAAAGAGCAGTAGGACAGGATTCTTTTTATTTTTTCCTCTCAAGAACTTGAGAAGAAAAAAGTATTTTCCAACCACACTATTACAATCCCTGTTACGTTTGAGGCTGACTATGTTAGTAGGGCAGGAAAGGCTTAGTGGGAATTTCTGTTTGTCAGAACCCCTTGAAAACAGACCCCTCAGTCTTTACTCCTACATTTTATGCAGTGGTCTGCCGAGATGGAGACAGACCTTGTATTACCCATTGGCTGGCCTTTTTGCTGGGTCAGACATCCTTGACCTACTAAACTGCTTAGTTTTTCATTGCTTAGGTTTAATTGCTGACATTTGACCTGGTATTTTCAGATTTTTTGGTATGTGAACTTTGCTTTTTGTGACATGAGAAAATTTTGGATTGAAAGAAAAGGGAATCCCATAAATCTTGAGTTCAGACTGACTTCAGTTATCTATGAGAGTTTCTTCTTCACATTGATTAGGATTCCATCATTAGTTATGATTACATATCAAATTACTTTTGACAAATCTCTTGTATCACAATCCAGCCAGAGGCTCCTAAACCAGAGTTTCTCAGAAATTTCCAATCATTTCACTAGTTGCAGCATGTCTGGATTTTTAAAGGTGTTTGCACAGCTGCTGAAAAGCACTAGGAAATGGATAGTTAGGTAATCTAGAAGGATTGGTGAGTAAAGTCCTGGTAATAAAGGACTGGGTAGATAAAGGTGATAAAGGATTGGTGAGATAAATCCTGACAAAATTAAGGGTTATATACTGGATATTTTACTGCTGCTGTCAAAGAATTTTTTTTTTTAAAAGTCGGTTAATTAGGTTTCATAAAACCCTTATGCTTTTTCACACATCACAATTTTCAATACTGCAATATACTAAACTGTATGCTGAGAATGTATGCATATCCTCAGCTAACTACCTCGTCATTGTCACAACCACACAAGCTTCAGAGGTCTCATGTAGGTTTCCTCACAAAAATAATCTTCCAGACTCATCTTACAGACAATTTGCAGGGTGTTCAATTTTACAGAGTAAATAGGAGTATTATTTTTTGCTTTTCTTTGTTATGTTGCTTTTCTTGCAACACATAATGCTGCTAGGCACCAGATGCACAACCTATACTCTTCATTTATTTGTGATACGTTTGGGTCCTGCTCAAAGCGATGCTGGAAACTCTGTAAGGGCTGAGGATATACAGGCTGCTAGCAACTCTTCTGTCCTACTAGAAACCTACACAACCATATAAGCAAATTATGTCTTCATACTTCTAAGACCTGCTTCTTGGTTTTCTCCATCTGACAGTGCAAATGAAGTTAGCTATGAGACACAGTAACAGCTAAAATCTGATAGACAGGTGTGACTTATGTCTGGGAGGAAGTGGAACCCAAACAAATGGAAATTTAGTTTGGATTGACCAGTAGTGTTGCTCAACAAAAAGCATGAGTTGATTCTCGGTAAATTATTGGGGCATTAGCTTACAGATCACAACACTAAGCTTTCTCTGTTTTCATAGTATTTTGAGTTTGTTTGTTTGTGTTTTTTTTTTTTTTTTAATGAAAGTGAGATTATAATTCAATCCAGGATTTTAATGAAAAAATAACAAATACAAGACTCAGAGTAAAGTTGTGACAGTGACAATAACCATAGACAGAGTTTATCTCAAGACAGAGCTAATGCTACAAAAGCTGTGAACTGAATGGCACAGATAGGATAAACCTGGCCAAGCAGCAGAGACCTGCACAGTAGATACCCTYCAAGACAGTAGTATACAATGGAAAGAAACACACACTTCTAGAGTTTAATTTGCCTTTCTCAAAGACCATTGCTGCACCCTGAGCATGCCAATATTCATTGATAGAAAAGAACATAGTGGGAGTAGTTTACAAGGTAGGTGTCTAAAGTTAGGTGAGATGAAACTGAACCCAAGTGACTTTTGCTTTTYCTTTGTCTCCAATTATTTGAGATAAACTTTAGGAAAGGTGTATCTGATTGAAACGGATGAGAAATTTCTCAAAATTCACCCACTTTGAGGCATATCAAAAGTTGATCACCTAAGGAAAAAAATAGCACTTAAAACCACTCTTGAAAGTACACAGCGCTGCGACCAATTCTTGATGTTGCAAATCAAGTTGCATTTGAAATCCATGACACAGACTTTCATCCCTCCCCTCCCTTCTCCAGCAACAGGAAGAACTCGTCTTTCCAAAAAGCTGGATTCTAAACTATGCCTCAGGCTGCAGTGAGTCAAGGTTTCACATGGGATTGGTTGAGCGGTTGTTTCTTTTTTGCCTTGTGGTTTTTGTTTTTTCTTCCCCTAAAAAACTACCAAAGGGATTTGGGGTGGACTTAAAGTGTAGAAAAGTTACCATGTTTTATAACTGGTAAGAGAGAAGAAAACTTTTACTAAGTAATAACTGCTCTGTACATAGTACTTATTTGTGCAGTATTGGACATTACAATTGGTTATAATTTCCTTTATTGCCAAAGTTTTTTTTCTTTTTTTCTTTTTTTCTTTTTTTCTTTTTTGAAAGGACAAGCACTTCTGGCTCATAATGTTAGTTCCAGACATTCTTTGAGCTTGGTTTATGCTCTACCAGTAAGCTTTTATTATATTTTTTAGCTTTTTAAAAAGTTCCTATTGCCAAAGTGCATTTAGTTGCCTAGCAGAGCACGCCTTTAACTCATAATCAAGAACAACAACGTGGCAGCAAAGATAGAAACAAAATTAAAACAAAGTCGTGGAAAACATGTAGTGATCTGGTTTCTAGATAATATTTAATTGCATCTGTTTGAGACAGTGCCTCTTATAGCAATGGATCATCAGTGCAGTTAAAGTAATACTGTACATGCTAGCCATTACAAAAAAAGCCAGACAATTGAAAGTCTCCCTTATCACTCAGCTATTCAGTGTAACCGAGCCTCCTACACCCTGTTTCATATGTGTGTTTTTACCTGGCAATCAAAAGTGCTAATTTATGAAAGCTAGTAGCTTTCAGACATGCTCTAACTTTGGCAGAGAGAAGTTACTTAGCTTGTCCTAGATCTAACAAAGAGGCAGAGGCAGAGTCAGATATATAACTCGGTAGTTTTAAATCAAGTTCTTTGATTTCATCACAAGGCAGCATTCTTTACCCACTATATATTGTCTCAATGTTAATTAAAGAGTATTCTGTGTAATTCTACAAACTATACACAGCTAGACAAGAATTATTTTTTGAGATCATGACTCAAAAGCTTATGATTATTCATTTTACTTCCCTTCTGTGTTAAGAAACTGAAGCAACACTAAAAGTTAGCCAAATGTTTTTCATATATATAAAAATACACATATTATATATATTAAGACTCCAAGAGAAGTAAATTTGAAATCTTTATGCAAATAAAAATATAATTTCATACATGTTTCTACTCTTGAAAAAGTCCCAAGATAAAACAGAATGAAAATGCTTCATAGTATTAGAAGGAAGAAGAAAACAAACAAACCCCTGGATACACTTTGTAGATAGTATCATTAACTTGCAAGGTGTGTCTTTTGTTTACCAGTGATTTGGTCTAGAAAGTCTAGATTGCAAACTCTTTTTATATAGGACTTAAACATAATTTACGATTGAGTATGTGCAAAATTAAAAGGAAACAGTAGCACAGTATTGCAATACCTGTATTACAAATAAAGTAAAAAGGCTAATTAATCCTATTTCTCTTCCTAGCTAGCCTCTCTGTTGACCACGCAGGGAAACACAAGTTGCAGTGCACAAATATGAGTCACCATCCCTGCATTCGTATCCTGCCAACCAGCTGCGTGCAGCAAAACCTTAACTGTAATTTAGATGCTAAGGGACACAGTTGTAAAAATAATTAGGGTTTTAGCATCAGTAGAGGAACTACATTTTCCCACCTCAATCCTTTCCCCAAAATATCATTCAAACTCCATCCAAACCCAAGCTAAAACTGTCCTTATCAAAACCAAAAGCCAAAATATTGTTCACTCAACATTAAACTTTTGACATAAAACAATTTTTATTTGTTACTATAAATAAAATATAAGATGATTAAAAGAGATTTCTCACAAAACTTCTGAAAAAAAATCAAACCACTTTATTTCCCAACAGTCAACACTTACCAGYGATTTCCATTCATTTCTCCCATGGATATTCAGGTGAGTGACCTAGTGGCCAAATGAGAGTATATTACCTGGAGATGTTTAATCCCTTTTGCTGGAAGTATTTTACTTCGCATATATAAGTAAAAGTTCACGGATCAGAGACTGAAACTCACATATCTTATTTTCTAGGCCAGTGGCTCTGGAATCGTTATTACTTGTAAGTTATTCTATAAAAAACACAACAGTTTCAACAGCAGTGTCTGAGGGAGGTCAAATTCTGTAAATTTATTGGCAAGGACAGTAAATTAACGGTAAATCACCATTCAAAACACTGAACTAGGCATGAAGTAGATTAACATTTTAAGTGACTATACCAAACATTTGAACTGCTTTACAAGACGATTATGCTTTAAAAGTATCAAAGGCTTAAGGGTAAGTTGGAAGGTGCAATGCCACTTTTCAATAGTTTTAAAAGGCATAATGTTGAAGCTTAGTTGCCTTACTCCTGTTTAAGCATTTTAATCCTGAAATATTATACCTCTGAAGCAGTCTTAGAAGAACCCTAACAATTTTATGTATGAGCAACACACCCAGACCACCTGAAATAACAAAAAATGTAGGGAGTTTTTTTCAAAGATTTGTTTGTGTTGGAATCTCATGCAACATGACCAGCACATCCACTACATTCAGGAGATCACATAAAATCTCACCAATTTTCAAAGCTGTTCAGCTTAACCAATATGGAAGTGAAAATAGTTCTATGGTCAGCATTTAAGCATGGACTTTACAAATAGTTCAATAACAACTTCGGCCTAAAAAACAAGACGACAAAAAAAATTAAAAAAAAAAAAGAAAAAAGAGAAAAAAGCATCAGCAGCACCTGGATCCTTGAGTTTCTTCAAATTATAGTTCCTGTAACTTTTTGTATTCCTAGCAGATCAAACCAGTATGAGAATGCTTTCCTTGCTAAATTCACTGGGGTCATATTACCGACTTTCCCTACACCAAGAATCTTGGTACAGTTAAACAGACTTACCCTCCCATTTTCCTTCTGAGGAGTACAAGAATTTGGATATGAAACTACTAAGTTCTGGAAAGCCATTTGAGGTTGAAGTACACGCAAGGAAACGAGGAAGTTTCCTATGGTTTATGTCAGCTGCAATAGCCTGGAACATTATAAACAAGCGCTAGCCAAAAGCTTTAATGTTCAACCCTGTATCAATGCAGCAGCTTTGGCACTTAGCAACTGTCTAGATTCTACTGATGAGGGTACTTCAAGCTGTTGTCATTCACACTTGGCTTGGGATAATTTTGACAAACCTCTGACAAACTGTACATAGGGTGGCATAGAAAAAAGTGCTGGATAAGCACCATAACTCATTTGTTCCAGTTCAACATTGCATACATTCCTATGTCAAGTGAAGTAAATAATGCAACATAGGTACCATATTCTGCCCATTCACAGCTGCAGCCTCAGTTGCCATCTGCCTTTCATCTTTGTTTCCTGCAACCCTGGCAGTTACATCTGGTACGGAAATTGTTTTTGCAAACTTTACATGTCCTTTTCTACATTTGTCATTGCCTAACTCGACATGCTGTGAGCTATGCTCAGCTGGAACAGACATCCTAACAGAGAGGGAAATCACTTCTGAACAGCTGAAACAAAACCATTGGTGTTAGCCCATTAAACTAGTGCACTCACTTAGCAAGAACAACACAGGCATTCCTGGGACCCATCCTCTATAACTTGGTCACAATTTTGTTAGCGAAGGCTGAAGTGCTGATTCATATCGGTATCTTTGAAGGGCTCTTTGAACTCAGGCATACCACAGTCATCTCGCTTTCCTCCTGGGTACTGATAAATATTCTACATAGCTTTCAGTAACTGTTATTTAAAGATGGATGCACACGTGTCAATGTAAAGGGGAAACTGAAGAGCTTTCTTCCCACCCTGATCAACGCCTTAACAAAAAGGACCTATACATTACGGATTTCATACTTGTACAACTATATATGGTGGCATTGTATAATAAAACTTGTAGGGGTTTTTTGGTTTTAGTCAGACTCAAGTTACGGAGAAAACATTCTAGCATCTATCAACATTTTGACATTGCTGGATTACTTATTAACAACTTGTTGCCTTAATCCCAAAACACACAACCTTGCATTGTTTAAATGAATTACCTGTGAAAGTCAAAGACCCATCTTCCACAGAAYCTATACACAAAACACCTATTATGGTATTTATCTAGCTGGGTTAACCACTTCTCGTTGTTTAGCRCTAATAATACTGAAATCATTTCAGTTGCGACTTCAGTAAAAGAAACCAAAGTCTGAGTCCTTTGTAACACTATCATTAACATAATTGAATCCACCCTTGCATTTGGCCACAGCATAGTTCAATAGATTTTGATATTAAGAGCTTCAAGTATCTCACTTTTCAAATCACCCACCCTGCCAATTTTCTGTAAATTCAAATTTGCCTGTGAATTAAATATTTGCAATCCCTGCTTGAGTCACTAAGTTAGGCCAAGCAAACATTTAAGTCCAGATATTAAGAAAAAGTCTTCACATTTTGCAAAAATTTACTCTCACTTAACTACAGTTTTAGAGAATTGTCTAATAGGTCATTATAAAACGAGTTACACGTGTGAAAACATGGACATAACATTATATATGAACTGGAGGCTACGCTAACTGAATAGGCTTTAGGTCCTAGGCCTCAAATCCAGGAAAGCGTGACCACTTTAGCCCTGCTTTATCAATGATCTCCCTAACACATTTCAAGTTAATCAAGTGTTTATACGCTTTAGTAGATCAGGGTGCTCAGATTTCCTTTACGTTACTGAGTTTAAACACAGCTCATGACGTTGCCCAGGGGACAGCAGTCTGGAACACTCACCTTTTGACCACAGCAATAAAATGTGAAATCTTCCGTATTTACTCACAAAAATCTCCCCATGAAAATTATATCAGGACTACTGACTGCTCTTCARTCTGGTTTTCAAAATGATAAATTAAGAAATTAATTTTACAATTAAACATTACACTGGCAAGGACATTATTAGAATCTGATGCAATTATTTGGTTCAGGTGAAGTCTTGGCTCCACACCAGAACCAGTAACAAAACCTCCAACAGTGAAGTTATATTATGTTACATTAACCGGACTACTTCCTAAGAATGCAAGGTTGCCTACAATAATAATGACCTCTTACTCATCATATGCTCTTCTATGACTTCTTTTGATCCACTTTACTGCTTGTAGACTTTCAACCCTGAAACATCTGTGTGAAGATCCACTGTCAATTACTGGAAAGTCATGCTACTTTACAGAGCACCTACACAGTAATTTTCAAAACCAGTAAAAGCTCATAGGAGATGTAATCCTTCACAGTGAGGTTGAATTGGCACTCTATTTATGACTGACAGATGGAAAGGAGGAAAGGTGTGAACCCTAGAAGGATGCAGCAGCCAGGATTTTGAAGTGGTCTGTGAATTCTTACAACCAGAAGTTCTGCAAAAACAAGRGGATGAAAATAAGCAGAGGTTGAGTCTCATATTATTTTAGCAGCATAGACATCAACATGCAAGATCTCGGATTGTTTCTAGCAAGTAATTCGAGATTCTGCAACTTGATCTACTGTGAAATTTCATGAGCAGAGAAATCCAGGAGAGAACTTAATAAGAGACTACAGGATGCTGTTTAAGCTACCACAAAGTGTTAAGATTTTATCTTTCTAACATCTGAGAAAGAATGGTGTCAATTAATTATTTGCTGCAACAGCATGAAATTATAGCTTTCTGTAGCATACAATCTTAAATTACGCTACAAGGCCAGACCATTTTATTGTGTGGTTGATATCCTGTTGGAAAAAATCCAAACAATATTTCTCTTCTTTGCTCTGCAAAACCATTATGTTGATTGAATCGGAGCCAATACGTACACTCATGAGCTATCTTGCCTTAACCTTATTTGTAATTTAGTTAGGACAGAACTGCATTTACTATGCTATAGATAAGCTACAGCAAGGGCCTCATCTTAAAGCTGCTATTTTAGGGGTTGTAAGTTCACTTAAAGCTGGCTGTCTCCAAATGACACATTGTTCTGATTCTGAAGACAGGATAAACCTTTCCACAGAAAATTTGGTGGAGTAAGAATAACACTATCTTTGGTTGGGAGAAAAAAAGAATAATGGCTTTAGATATTTATTAGTATTTTCTAAAATCTCTAACCCAGAATTCCAGTAAGTACTCAGTTGGATTATTCTGGCTGAGGCATCTGAAAGAAAACTACCAGACCTCAACATTTACTGCTATATTCCCATTCCTGAACCAAATACACATTTAAGATTTATTTAGCCCTTCACCCTCCATGCAGACATGCAATCCTGAAGGACAACTCTATTTGGGTTAGCATAGGAACCCCTGTTAAATTGCCATTTGTCACTGTTCAAGCCAACAGAAATCTTGTCAACAATGTGTTACAGCAGAATTGAGCCACAGATTCTTTCATACTCCGTTAATATAAATGCTATCAATGCCTATCTTCATACAATAGGCCATTTTATGTCACTACAAGCAAATAAATGCCAAAACAAATACAAAGTCATAAATATACACCCAGGTAATTACATCAACACACCTTACTGGTGGCCACATGCTATTTCAGAAAAACTATTAGAGAAAATACTAACATGATAATATATGGCTCTTCAACTATATCAGAGTCCCAAGAAACCTCTGTAAGCTAATCCAAAATTAATCATTTACATTACAGTAAAATGCTGTCCCTTCATCTAAACACTAATGAGCTTCTGGTAGCTTACACAATTGTCAAACTTCTGAGTCTCATAAGACATCTCCACATGGCAAGGTCAGCTGGAGAGATTAACAACTAATCCATTAATCTACTAGTTTCATACCAATCCATCGCAGAGGTCCTTATAGAAAAAGCCGGGCACATCCTGAAGATAATGTGCAGACTTCTTCTGYGAAGCCCATGTTCTCCTACTTAACAGAAACACAGTTTGACACTCTGCATATTTTATGGAGTCCACACTTCTCCTAAGTGTGTATAGCAAAATTAATATCAAATAAACACATGGAAGAGAATAGTGCATGAACCATTAAAATTATTTTCTGCCTTTTAAAAAAAAACAACCTGCAGTGAACCAAAAGCTTTTCATACTTTATAATATGGAAATAACCTATAAACAGCATTAAGAGAACATTCTTGTAAGTCATGGCAGTGGCCTTGCTAGGAGATTTTATTGTCTTTCATGAGAGCTGCGTTTGGTGTCCGTTTCATTTACATTTTAGGATAAATAGGAAAATAAACTGTTAAATAAATACAGCATTAAAAATTAACAGTTTTTACTCTGTATGCCCTATGACAAATATTAGACTGCAGAAAGTCAGGTACTCTTAACAGACGTTCATTAACTAATATAGTGATAACCCATGTTGTATATTACATATTCATAAACGATTGGCACTTGATTTACACACTGTTACAGAAGTAACAAGAACAGACCCGTCACGGACACTGTGGAGCCTAGATATCGTAGTGATAGAAGAAGTGAAATGCATCAGATCAGCTTGTGCACCCACCGTATGTGATAAACTGATGAATCTACTCGTATACTCGTACTAGGTTTTGTCTATTTTGTCAGCTTAAATGACGCACCTTCAAGCATTAAAATGGGCTTCCACTTAAATCTGTAGTACAAAGTGGTCCCAATTTTAGTTATTTTTAGCCACTACTATAATAAAATGATAGAATTGACTTAAAGAAAATTCACGCATTGCTCTCTTAAGCATTTTCTTCTTTCTTTTCRTTCTGATGAAGAATAGGTTTATGTTCATGACTTGACAGTGTAAAATGAAAAATTAAACTCGATTGCATAATGTCCTTTGCACTGCTTTAACAATAGGTGAATGTGAGGTACTTTGTGAAAGTCTAAATACGTGAGACTTCACACTAATTCATATCGTAAATTACTGACAAACACAAACCAAATAATCTATTAACATTAACTACTGTAAGCTGTTGCAGTCTTGTTAGCATTTGGCATTATCTAGAAAGAATAGACAAGGCATATTGTATAAACTGATTCCCTCAAAGTAAGGTTACAAGTAATACTTTAAGTATAAACTTGACATGAGGTAGTTTAGTATTTTTCACTATTTGTTCTGAAGAAATTTAAATTGATTAGAAAGATTAGAAGCAGAATCAATATATTAGAATACTTACATGCCAGAATGTGCCTTTAATGGTTTTTTTACCATTTAAATTTTAAAATACTTAATATACTTCTTAATATTGTGTAATTTCTAAAGGATAACAATGTATTTCTTAAAGTGATACAACTATGATAACAGGAAAAAAAGTCTTACTTCTGCCTGCTTTCTCCTTTACACCATTAATCACAGAACTATTGAGATTGGAAGGGACCTCTGGAAATCATCTAGTCCAACTGCCTTGTTCAAAACAGGGCCAACTACAGCAGGTTGCTCAGGGCTGTGTCCAGTCAGGTTTTGAGTATCTCCAAGGATGGAGACTCCACAACATCTCTGGGCAACCTGCTGCGGGGTTTGATCACTCTCACTTTAAAAACTTCTGTCTCATGTTTAAACGGAATTTCCTGTATTTTAATTTGTGCCCATTGCCTCTTCTCCTGTCACTGGGCACTACTGAGAAGGGTCTGCTCTGTCTTTCTCTCTCCACCCATCAGGTATTTACAGACATTGGTTAAGATCTCCCCTGAGCTTTCTCTCCTCCACGCTGAACAGTCCCAGCTCTCTCAGCTTCTCTTTGTCTGTCAAATGCTCCAATCCCTTAACCATCTTTGTGGCCCTTCACTGAGCTTGCTCCAGTATGTCCATGYCACTCTTTTACTGGGATGCCCGGGACTGGGCATAGCACTCCAGATGTGGTCTCAACCAGCGCTGAGTACAGTGGAAGGATCACTTCCCTCAACTTGCTGGCCAATGCTTTCTCATGCAGCCCAGGAAGCTGCTGGCCACCTTTGCCGCATCCATCACCTTCCTAGGTGACTGAGGTGAGGCTGACTGGCCTGTAGTTCTCCAGATCCACCTTCTTGCCCTTCTTGAAGACAGGATTGACATTTGCTTTCTTCTAGTCCTCAGGAACCTGCCCTGATCGCCACAACCTCTCAAAGATAATTGAGAGTACCCTTACAATGGTATTTGCCACCTCTCTCAGCATTCACCGGCGCACCCTCTCAGATCCCATAGACTGTCCAGTTTGTTTAGATATTCCCTCCTCCACCAAGGTTGTCTTCCTTGCTCCAGATTTTCCCACTGGACTCTGGGACCTGTGATTGCTGAGGTCAATCAGCAGATTGCCATTAAAAAAAAAAGAAGTGAAGGCGGCATTGAGTACCTTGGCCTTTTCTGTGTCCATTGTCACCAAGCCCCTGCCCCAAGTGGCAGTGGGCCCGCATTTGTCCTAATTTCCCTTTTGCTGATGATATACCTACAGAAGCCCTTCTTGTTGCCCTTCACATCCCTTGCTACTTTCAACTCCAGATACGCTTTGGCTTTCCTAATCCCATCCCTGCACACTTGGACAGTGTTTCTATATTCCACCAGGGTCACCTGTTCCTGCTGCCCCCTCTTGTACGCTTCCTTTTTGTATTTAATTTTAGTCAGCGGTTCCTTGTTCATCTATGCAGGCTTTCTGCTACTCCTGCTTGACTTTTGGCTCATTGGGATGGACCATCCTTGAGCTTGGAGGAAGCAATCCTTGAAAATCACCAGGTCTTCTGGACCACTCTTCTCTCCATGACAATATTGCATGGGATTTTTCCAAGCAAGCTCCTGAACAGGACAAAATCTGCTCTCCTCAAGTTCAGGGTTGTGATCCTGCTATTTGTTCCCTCCTCTCAGGATCCTGAAATTCCACCATCCCATGGTCATTGCAGGCAAAGCTGCCCCCAGCCTTCATGTCCCTGACCAGTTCTCCCTTGTTTGTACATACCAGGTCCAGCAAAGAGTCTGCCCTTGTCAGCTCCTCTACCAGCTGTGTCAGGATGGTCAGGAAGTTACCAATGCTCTGCAGAAACTCCCTTGACCGCTTGCGCCCTGCTGTGTTGCCCTTCCAGCAGATTTCAGGGTGGTTCAAGTCTCCCTATGAGACCAGGGCCTGCAAGCATAAGGCTTCTTCCAACTGCCTGAAAATGTCACACACTTCTTCCTGATCAGGTGGTCTGCAGCAGATGCCCACCACAACATTGCCCACTTTGGTCTCCCTTTTTAATGTTAACTCATTAGGTCTCAGCTGGCTAATCATCGGTCCTCGGGCAAAACTTCATGCGTTCCTCCTGCTCCCTCCCCTCCTCGCTGTCCCAGCCTGTGCTTCCTAAGAGCCTGTATCCATCCATTGCAGCACTCAAGCGATGTAAGCTATCCCACTACATCTCCGCAATCCCAATGACATCATGGCCCTGCAACTGCACGCAGGCCTTGAACTCCTTCTGCATTAAGCCAAGAATTGTTTTAATGTCTGTTATAATTAGCATCTTTAAAATAACCCAGTAATACTGTTGTCCAAAAGAATAACCACATACACAAAAGAACTTTAACACCAAAAAAGGAGGAAAGGAAGAAACAACCCTGTGCATTTTATTGGTATTGAGGTACAGTCCCATTACAATTGGCTAAATATGACTTTTTTTTCTTTTTCTAATTTTTTTTTTCTTTAACTAAAATGCAACATATAAAAAAAAAAATATAAAAAAGCTGATTGGTCAGTTAGCTGTAAATACAAAACCTGTTCACAAANAAAAAAAAAAAAAAAAAAAAAAAAAAAAAAGCAGCCTGTTTTGGACATATAACTACATATAACTTCGTATTTATGGCCCAGTTCACTCAAGATCGTAAGAATAGTTTTGTTTTCTGTACTATAACTGCTTTCTGCGCAAGGATCCAATACAAGGGTTGTTCTTGGGCTTATAAATTACCATAGGCGAAGACACATGTGACTGACAAGATACAGGTCTCTTACTCTTCTTCATGGTAAGAACATTGTCTTCCTTTGGAGGTGGCACGTGTACAGGTTTCCAAGGAATGGGGTTACAATATGCTGGAGCTGGATACGAATTTCCATCAGCACACCCTAAAACGTTTAGAAAACACACATAACTAAAAAGGAATATTTACGCTACAAGCTTTACAATGCAAGCAGTTACAATAATCACCTGGACTAACAAAGACACAACAGCATCTTCAGAGGAAGACAGCATAGGCACATCACATAATTTAAATGATTCAAAGTAATAAATCTTCCACCTTTTTTTTCACCAATAACTGGCATATTCTTCATCTCTGTTTAAAATAATAAGCAGGTCGAATGCTGTGTAACATTCAGAATGCTCAGTCCTTTGTATATTTAAAAGCTGTAAATGTCTATGAATTGGCTACTTTGCATTATTTCAAAGCATTTATAAATAAAACTTCCTGTCACCACATATGCAAAGCTCACATATTTTTCCATCTTTGCTTAACTTTTATTCTTCATTTTATTGAGGAGAAAAATACACTAATTATCCACATATACATTAATAATCTGCAATTAATAACCTAGGGCCCATAAAGCAATATCAGAAAACCTAAAACGCAACAGAAGGAATATGGTGCCATATCAGTCATTTGTCTATAGTGAAATTTCAGTGCATACATCACGTGGTTGGGTAAAACAAAGTCTGTAATATATTCCATTGCATGAACTAGAGTAGAGAAATATTTTTCAAAAATCACTTAAACAAGTGATTGCAGCTGTGAGGAGGTAATGAAGGTCCAAAACAAAATATGAAGGCAAAGTGTATCACCATCTATAAACAGATGTAAGCAAAAGAGCAAAGGTTGTTCACCTGCTTTAAACATTTTCTTAAACATTCAGAGCCTTGAATTTAGGTCCTAAAATATTTTCTGTTGCAAATTCAAATAATAACAATGATTTTAATTCTACGAAAAAATAAAGGCAAAAGTATATATATATTTTTAAAGAAAATTTAATTAAGCACTCAGATGTAAAATGCAATACTATTTCTTACTGCTCTTCTGCTTTTGTACCATGTGGGATGACAAAACATACAAAAATGAAGTGAGACTCACAAAACACCACACTATCAACAGCATTCTCTTTAACACCTCCCTTTAAAACAAAAAAGGAATAGGATTACAGAAGCCAAGAAGGTGCAATGCAGGTGTAAAGCTAAATGGAAAGGAAATCTTAGCTCAGAACACAGGTTGATTCCCATGTCTCCTTTTTCAGACAGGATTTCTGAGAGCCTCTTTTTAATCTTTGCATCTCAAAACCCACCTCTTTTCTAAGGGGGATTCGGGTGCGATAAGGTGGCACATACCTTCTGTAACACAAACGCTAACTTTACAAGGATGCTAACATAACTGATTTGCTTCACAGGAACCAGTAACTGGCTCTAGTGATTCCTATGCCTGATGAGGAAAACGAGATCAAAATCGGTTATAATTTGGTATGCCACATTATTCTCTCAAATAATATCTTTTTCCTCCCAAATAACATGAAGGGCTATGAAAAATGCACAAAGAGTCTCAGAGTAAAAGCTTCTCTGACTTATACCATACAAGATATTCATTCCCATGTGCCAAAATTAGATACTGGATGAAAATCTTAAACAGGCTTCATTTTACAGTAAAAGATTAGAGGGAAGGAACCACAAACCTAAGTCACTACATACGTGTAGCAGAAGTACAAACCTGTAGACTTCCCATGTGGGAAGCCATAACCATTTAAAACAGGGCGTGGTTTATTTCTAGCATTATGTAGCCATTCCTTAAAGATCTTCTCTGATCTTGCTTTCTTCTCCTGTAGCTCAGCTTCCCTTTCTTTTTCTTTTTCCTAAAAATAAAAAAATCTAAGATACTTATGGACAAAGCCCTGTACAATATACACAAAATGGTAAATGCATCTTTTGCAGATTCCCAGACTGCTGAATATATTTCAAATACGTTTTAAAATACAAATACATTTTCCTGACAATAGAAAAGTTGCATTTTTTTTTAAGTCGGGGGGGAGGGGCGGGGAAATCAACCTCTGCTTTAATCCAGTGTTTCTCTGAGAAAAAGCTCTCATAAAACTTTTGGAAGACTACATGTAGAAGATATTCTGAACATAATGGGCAGATGACCGGGGCCTACTGTGCTGCAGTTAGCCTAAAGAGGCTATTGCCTCTGGGGCAGCCATCCGCTCTTCTCATTTACCGATATTCGTACAGCCCCATATCAGCCATGACTGGGTTGCCTCCAAGCCTGGAGCAGGCTTGGGGAACCATTGATCAGAAATAAGAGTAAAAATAGTATGTTTAGGCATGGCATTTGGATTTAAACTAAGTTTAATTGATACTGTGAACATGGTTTATAAGAACCTACGTAATGAAGATATGACTAAAAGAATGCATGTGGTTTAATGTGTCTGATGACTTTCATTTTCTTGGGTTTCAAGGTCCTTGTGCTGTACATTTTAGAGGCTCATCAGAGATACAGAATCAGTTTGTTAAGCAGGAAATAAACACCACCAGTACAGAATATTTAAGCATGTTTTAATTGTATGGGAAATTTTGAAAGACTGCAGAATTAAGGTCATTAAGGCCTGAAAATTGATCTGATACAGCTTACGGTATTTTAAAGTTAATCCAAATAGCTTATTATATGTACTTGTGAAATACTTACAAATGTGTTATGCACTTTAAGAACAGCTGCTGTAATTACAGGGGGAATATGGATAAATTCTTCTCACCACAATCCTCCCCCACACTTAGCTACAACAGTAGTGTAGTACTCCTATAATATTACATATTCCACTGAAAAATTTTACTGTAATGTTAATTAAATTAAAATACAACCAATCAACTTCACAGATAAGATATCTCGTCACACATTTCAAAGTTTTCAGGCATAATCATTACCAATATGTGGTATTTCAGAGGAATTCTGGATGATTCCTGCAAGCATAGCCTTGTTAGAGCATTTGTTCTAGTGAACTAGAGGACCTCAAAGCCTGTACTTTAGGAAGCTTACAACAAATAAGAAGTCTTCTGAAGCTCACTATAAAAATACATAGGTGATTAATTAATATGAAATAACATTAAAATTAGAACTCCTAGCATCAGATTGGTACAGACAGATATGAAGAAAAATGCTTTTAATTAGAAATATGTGCAAGTATAATGATAATATAATGACAATAGTGGTGCTGGGAGAAAAATGCCCAGAATGCCGCCTATTTTCTGTCTGGGTCACCCTGCAAAGGACTGAGTAATAAAGGTACACTGTGTGGTTTGCATTTCTCTTTCCCTTATCATATCACAATTGCAGTGGGTTTGCAAAGACTATTAACAAAAATGCGTTAATATGTATTTTCCTTTGCTGACCATACCTCAATGTCTTCAATGCACTAACATTACAACTTTTTCAAGTTTTTTTCATGTACAACACTGCCATTTGATAAATTCTAATTGATTCAATCAACCAATATATTTAATCTGAGTTACAGATCAGGTAACCCCATCCAAATAAATGATTAGTTGATTAATACCTTCTCTTTCTTCTTCTTTTCTGCCTCTTCAGCTCTCTTCTTCTTTAACCACTCTTTATACTTTACTTCAGCCTTTTCTTGTAACTGCATTTTTTCTAGTTCCTTTGTGGCTTTTTCTGCCATTTCTTTGCTCAGCTTTCGTTCCCTTTCCCTCCTTTCCTACACAAAAACAGATCAAAGAAACAGAATAGAAACTTTTCAGTATATTTCAATGGGCAATTCTTTTCAGGGATGCAGTTAATTTTATTACATAATTACAAATAAAATTATCATAACCCTGAAAAAAATATCATATTGCAAGCTCTTTGAAGACAGAACTTATTCATCACTAGGTTCGAGATAAAATAGTTTTAAACATATAAACTTGTCAGAAAACATGATAAAAAATTTACTTTGAGCACTCTTTATGCTATTACATTTACCACTCTGTTTTATTTACTCAGACATTTTTTTAGAACACTTCAAACACTTCTCAATATTTCTGGGAAAGAAATATATGTTGCAATTCTTGACAATGGTGCGTTAGTTTTACTTTTCAGTGAATCCAGAGCAAACTACAGTTCCAAATGGAAGTCATGCAAACTGCCCCCTTCTAAGAGTCATTGAAATATGCAGATTGTTCAGCACACTTAAGCATAAATTGATATGAAAATAAGAAGTTCACATGAGAATCCAGTTCATGTTTTGTGGTATTCTCTACATTTTTTATATTCTTTAGTTTATTCGCATATGGACTTCTTCTATGAATCAATCTGCACATTTCTCCTCTTCAAACGATGAAAGGGAAAACAAGAAAACACATTCTAGCTTAGGCAAAAAGTGGTAACTTGGTGTGAAGTGAAATTGCTACCTGTATAATTTGGAAGATACAATATACAGAGATGTCATTCACTTCTACGTCTTTTCGATGTGTGTGCATCTAACGGTACACAACAATGTTTTGGGGACCATTCTCTAAGCTAACAAGCACATATTGATGGTCTTTTCTTGATCTGGAGAGGGAGGTATTTTCATTTGAAAACTAACAATAGCTCTCACTTCCCTTCCCTGTAACCTTTATGAAATGCCTGGGATTCTACTGATTCAGTACTACTTCTGCTTAGCTTGCTTAGCTCTGAAGAACCTGCATACACACGTAGAGGCAAAAATCTTTACCAGACAAGCTGTGCACGTGACTTGGAGGAGAGGCAGAAGACTTGAGATCAAACAGTTTCCACTTCATAGAAAAGAACTGCTGAATAAAAATGTTGTTTTTCTTTTAAGAAATCTTTTTCTTGTATGCTCCCCCGCATACTCCTCTTGAACAAAGGAGATGCGTAGTTTAGCAGGAACTTATGCTGACTCAGAATTACTATAGTTGGCAGTATGGATGTCAAATGCCTAGAACTACAGCTGCAAAGTATAATAAACTGGGTCTGTCTTCTTTATGGAAAAGAGGAAGAACACATTTACAAGAAGAGCAGGAATATACTTCCCTTCCCATTTTACCTCTTATAAGCACAAAAAGGCAGAAAGCTAGACCTCTGCCCTGCTCCCCCAATGGGCCCCTCCCCCTCTTTTTTCCAGATTTATTGCACTTTCGGAAAATCCAGTTATGCATAAAGAAGCAGAAGCCACAATACTGGAGCTGGGGACAAGCACAATTCTCTCAGTCTGGTCTAAACAGGGTATCTGCTGGTTCAATCCTCTTCCTCCATACCAAAATTTACCAGTAATCCAATACAGTAGCATCATCCAGAATAAAAACTTCAGCTTATATTGCCCTGCAAAACACTAACTCATTTCTGCCGTTCATTGGATGAGATGACGAGGTGCAAAAATGGGGCCAATAAAGAGAAAATGCATTGCTTTCAGGTTAAAACATGTGCCAATTTTTTGTAAGACATAGTACTGGATAATAAACGCTTTCATGTTTGAATCCTTATCCACACTACATGAAATTGTGTCGATACAGAAATCATTCTAAGCATAATCTTAGTTTACTCTTGGCATTCATTTTTTCCAAGCATGTCACAATGCTAAACTGCAGACTTCTTACCAGAAGAAGCCAGTTTACAGAATTGCTTGAGTTAGTGTGCCCCTCTCTGTGTTTGCCAACACTAGAAGCATTATTACAATTTTAACATTGGCAGCTAAATTATGCGTTAACTCTGGGTTTTTTTCCCCCCTTTTACAAGCTATGCCTTATTAACTGTATTTACCATAATCTCCAAGGTGGGTGTTTCTTCACCTAAACCATGATGATACTTTCAATACCACTGTTTTGGTATACTCTTGTCAAATATTCTAATCTGACGACAAAGAGTTATTTGAGTACACACTGTGCACCATTTCACAAAACAATTAGCTATTAACTGTATTTTCTCCTTGGTTTGGTTTTTTTTTTTTTTCATTTCACTTCTAATACATTCTAGCAAACATCAGCTGAATCTGTTCTGCAGTGTAGGGAAAATGGTCAGATAGGAATACACTCCAATTTCAATGCATATTCTGGAACATAAAACTCCATAGAACTACAAAATAATGGAAGTCTTGTTAATATGATTTCACAACACTTTGTAAGGCCTGTACATGTGATAAAATTACTATTTACAACTAAGACCAATGAAAAAAGAATTTCATTCTGGAAAAAAAAGAAGTTGAGATTCTGAAGTCTTTGTACTAGTGAAGAATGGAAACAAGATCTTTCTTAACATGAAACAAACCCTTCCATGCTTAAATAAGTTAAAGAGGAAAAATAATCTATTTTTGGCAAATTATGCAGATCCTAAGTATCACCTGCCTGAAAAACAAATAACCAACTGTCTAAGCTTTTCCTCCTTCTTCATCTAAAATTCATCTTAATCTCTTTTATTCAGAGCTGTTCCTCTGTCTCTTCATTACCAAATATTCCCCACATGCATCTCTCAACAACTCCTGTTTCGAGACAATGATAGTCTGGGACACATAAAAAGCATTAATGTAGATGAGAGATATATGCTATAACAGTGAGTTAAAACCATTGGTGAAGAAAGATTACAAATCTTCTGTTGTTAGCTGGCTTATCTCTATTGTACATGAAAGTAAGTTACAAAAGTAAGGATCTTTCAAAGCTACAGTCTTTAGCTAAGAGTCTTATATAAAAAGCATGAAAATAAACATAGAAGAAAATTTAAAAAATGGAGCCCTTCCATACCTAGGGGAATTGTTCAATAATGGACAACAATTATAAGCAGAAAATAGACTAAAAACCTTTCTAAAGACTGTAATTAAAAGGCAGGAAAGCTTCTTAAATTATGTCTCTTTAATCACAATACTTCAGATGAGTTTAGCCACTATCTAGGCTGACCCAAAGTTAAATTAGGTCCTACGTAAACAATGATATGCCATGCACACTACCGTGAAAGCCACAGCTATTGCTAAGTTTTACTTCCAGTGAGACATCCTTAAGACGGGGAGAGTCCCTGCAGAGTTGCAGACTTTGCAGCTGCCTAGAAATTATTCTGCAGACAAATCAGAAACGCTTCCTCTTTCTCTTGTCCACAGAACAGCTTTTCGTTCCTAAAGTTAGTGTACACCACATTCCCAGCTGCTTTAATAACCTGTTTCATGTCAAGCTCCTGTCACCCTGGCCTTCCCAGCTTCCCCCCATCCTCATTACCTTCCCTTATACAAGTCTATCAAAAATGCTAGGAATGTGCATATTAATGTACATGTTCTTCAATCCTCCCTTCACTCTCCTTCCATGTATATACGGGGGGAGGGAAATTATATAATTTGTTTATGCTTGGTGTTGTCAGATTGGGTTTTAAAAATTCTCTTTGATCTTGTGTTCAAAACAGACATGATCTATTCACTAAACCACTAGCAAATTTACATACACTTTAAAATATGATTACAGGTATTACATAAATTAAGGTATTGATTGTAAAACATCCAATTACTCATTGCAAGAAAGGCTTGTTCTCCTGCCACCCCACCCAAGCACATTATTAAGGAGAAAGGATACAAATCTGGCCTGCGGGTTCACTGCTCTGGGCTGTGATCCTATCAAGCTTCGGAACCTAATCAAGCCTGGGCTAGGTCAGTACTTGGAAATCCCCCACCCAAAACAAACCCAGCCGTCTCACAAAGCAGTGATGGTGACTCAGTAGGCAGCATGTGTCTCACTGAGTCAGTACCAAACCAATGTTTCATCAGCAGAACTACTAACTTCTCAGGAAAAATCAGACCTATATATATGTGGAGAATTGTCAAAGGAAATTAAAATTTGAAGCAGCATCCCACTTTCTTCCTGACAGAAGGCAGAAATATTAAATAATTTTCCAGGCAGAAAACGGCCCAATTGCCATCAAAATGGAGACACTATATCCAACTGGAAGAAAATCAATAAAATATATATTTCTGTATTTTCATATCAATGATTAAATGAGAGGCTGGAAAGGGTCAAGTGCAGAGTTGCTTTCTGTTCTGCATTTTCCAGAAATATTTCCAGAAATTAATGTTGTGGTTTATATTTTTAAGATACTTCTCACAGCAATCCTCTCCCATTTTCTGTCTGCAGAATGTGACAATTTTTTCCTTTTCATACATAACTGATGGCTCTATTTCACAGCTGTTTGCTCTGACATCTTAGCTACCATATTCTAGCACCATTTTATGCTGACTGATGGCGAAATATAGGAAAAGTCCACACTGCCAACATCAGAACATACATCCAAATTTCCTCATTTATCCTCATAATAATCCTGAACGTCAATCACATTTAACAGCCTCAGAAATCTGGGTTGTTCAGCCAATTGTTATTATCTTTTCAATTTAACCCTATTACACAGCTCAGTCACCAAGCCTAGCCCACAGAAATACTTCTTTAATCTCTCCAGAATTAGCAAGTGAAAAGAACAAGAGGCTAGAAAGGAGGTCAGTGAAACAACACTGAGCTGCAGTTGTCTACTTACAGGCAGGTTTACAACGATTTACTGGTCAAGTTCACACAAAGTCAATGCAGACCCCACTGCAGTCTAGTAATTGGAGAATTGTAAGATGGTTACATACATGGATCTTTCTCCCAAACTGCGTTCCTTTCATGTGGGTACTCAATATATTTGACAAGAAGAAAGTCTTAGTGTACTTGGTCCCTGAACACTCCCGAGGTCTTCAGAAGAATGCAGACTCCACGAATGCTGCTGAAATACACGAGCACTCGTATTTTAATCATCTGCCACCCTGAATTCCTCCTCCACAAGTCTATCTAAAACTCATTCTAACACTAACCATGAGAAATTAGTTCATTCTACTTACAGAAATCCAAAGGTAAGTCTAGACACAATACCCATGGCATTGGCCATGCACGACCTCACAGAAAAGTTTTGTGTAAACACACATCAACACTGTGCTTAAAAAAAAAAAAAAAAAAAAAAAAAAAAAAAAAAAAAAAAAAAAAAAAAAAGAGAGAGAGACTGTTTTGTAAAGTGCTCCAGGTCTGGATGCTGAAAAACCCACAATATGCAGAAAAAAAAAAACCTTAAGAAATTAAGCTCAGAGTTACAAAAAAATTTAGATCTGTAAAGACAGACTTGGGCAYGTAAACAGAAAATTTAAGTTCTTAAATGACGTTGGTTCTCAAGGTTGGAAGGTATTTATGCTAGATATTTAAGCTTCCCTCACAAATACATTTCTTGAAAGTGTTCAGTCTTGAAAAAGGTGAACATCTTGTCATCTCTTTCAAGTTTAAACTGTCAGCAAAAACCATAGCACATCAGGCTCTACATAAAATGTAGCAGCAACCACTGCTTTGACTCAGAACAATAGTTCAGCTGTTAGAACATTAACCTAGGACAGGGAAGATCCGGATTTCATTACCTCTCTGCCTGAGGGGATTCAAACTAACATGTCCCACTGTGGGGAGAAGACTCCATCTACCAGGCTGCAGGCTGGGATGACAGGATTCTCCACCCCTTCTGTTGAAGCGATACCACTCCTCACAAAATAATTAACGATTCATTGGATGAAAGAAATAGAGCATCAGTGAGCATGACTTTTTAACTTGAAAGTCATGCTCAAGCTGCCGAACAATCTGTGTTCTATATTAACAATGGTGAGATAAAGTATGCATTAAACAAAAAGTCTTTGGAGTAAGAGTCGGAAACTAAGTCTCTCTTCTGGGAGGAACCATGCAGCACACCAAGAAAGGGAAGTCTGCTCCAAGAACATTGCCATTCATTATTTTATAGTGTGTTGGTTCTAGGCTTTCATATTTCCTACTGCTTCTTCCTTCTTATAAAGACTATCAGCCAGTAGCAAAGCAAATTATAAGAACAAAATTTTCTATCAAAAAGCATCAAAACAGAATTTTCCCATCCTGTACCTGTTTTCCATTAAAATTATATTTTTCAGTAAGTAATGGGGACTGACTGAAAGAAAAAATGAACAACAAAAAAAAGTTGAACGTCAAAGTTTATGATTAACGCCTCCTTTGCTCATATTTACTTTTAAGAAAAAATAAAAAGCGATGCTTTATTCTCTATCCAGCAATGCAGAAAGTGTTTGAAATGCTACAGTCAAATTAAGATTGGTATTAGAATAATTAGTTTTTCCAATGTAAAATGTGTAACTTCACTACTTGTGCTCTTACTAGATATCACTTTGCTAGATATCACATTAATATAGCATAAAGTATTATATGCAAGTTAAAGACTAAAGACAAGGATGTTAACAACATGAGTTTCAGAATTACAGTTATTTTGGGATGCATGCATTCTGCTTTTGAGATTTCAGTTATTGTTGCAAATATACATATTACATATATGTACTGGTTTTTGGCTGGGATGGAGTTAATTTTCTTCATAGCAGCTCCTGTGGTGCTATGTTTTCGATTTGTGACCAAAACAGTGTTGATAACACAACAGTGGTTTAGTTATTGCCGAGCAGTGCTTACACAGTTCAAGGCCTTTTCTGTTTCTCACCCCACCCCACCAGCGAGGAGGCTGGGGGTGCACAAGGAGTTGGAAGGGGACACGGCTGGGACAGCTGACCCCAACTGACCAAAGGGATATTCCACACCATATGACGTCATGCTCAGCAATAAAAGCTGGGGGAAAGGACGAAGGGGAGGGACGTTCGGAGTGATGGCGTTTGTCTTCCCAAGTACCGTTACGCGTGATGGAACCCTGCTTTCCTGGAGATGGCTGAATGCCTGCCTGCCGRTGGGAAGGAGTGAWKGAATTCCTTGTTTTGCTTTGCTTGCGTGCRYGGCTTYTGCTTTACCTATTAAACTGTCTTTATCTCAACCCATGAGTTTTCTCACTTTTACCCTTCTGATTCTCTCCCCCATCCCACCGGGGAGGAGTGAGCAAGCAGCTGTGTGGGGCTTAGCTGCCTACCGGGGCTAACCCACAACAATATATAATATAAATATTTATACATACACATATGCGTATAAATGAATTGAATACTCTAGATATTTCTAAGTTCATATTCTATTGGCATTCTAAGAATGAAATAGCTTTGCAGAGTCAATAAAGGTGGAGTAAAGAGGATTGGAAGATACCATATTAAATACAGTGCAGAGGGTGGAGTGCGTTGCATCAGTGTTAATTTTTTTAATATTTAATCAAAAAGCTGTTGTCATCAGGCCTGACCTTTAATTGTAATATTTTATTCAGCATTAATTCATAAGAGGTTCTGACTGTTATGACAATGTTCTAAAGAATTAAACGGTCACATCAGTTTACAGACACTTCACAGTTTATGCATCCACATTGCATTTCTCAAAGCCTTCAGTACTTTGATTTGAAGGCAGTTAATCAGTAATTCAGCAATTACATACACCTTACTTAAGTGTTCAATCCCACAGCTGTCGATAGGAATGAAAGAGACTCCACATCTCAGGATCAAGTGTTCAAGTAAAACAGGAAAAGGAAAACACTTGCTACTGTCAACAACAGGCTTCCTATTCTATGGCAAAACATTAGGAAGTAAGTCATATAAAACTGGGGTTCTTCAGGTACGGTCTTGTAAACACAGCACTCTTTGTAGGTGGGCAAGTCGAACCCAAATTATGCTTACAGACTATAAAGGCAGGGGCTGGGTCCCTGTTTACATGAAGATAACAGCATTTCACGTGAGGCTACGTAAACATCAAAACCATCCTCAGTTCTTTAGAGAAATACCAGTAAGAGGACACAGAATAAGGAAGAAAGGGAGTCTAGAAAGACAAAGGTTTTATAAACCAGACTCTAGCAAGGAGTTCTCCATACTGCACCTCATTCCTGGGAGATGAGGTTGTAAGGGTGAAGTCTTCTTCCTGGAAGAAGGCTACATATGTCTTGAATTAATTAACTCAAGGGCAAATGAGGGCAGAAAAACCAAACTGGCTTCAGACAGCAGCTTACATATTTTCCAAAACAGAAGAGAAGCTTTTCACTAGCATCTGCAGAAACTTCCACACAGTAAGTTATCAGGCAGTAGAACCAGTGCCTGGTCACACTGTGAAGGAACTTGGAATTGAACCATATTGGACAAATTCTGAATAGCGGTGGTCTTCAAAGGAAACACTACAAAAGAAAGTATGAATGAGTGATCAACTCTGAACATCTGTGACCTCACCTATCACATTTTTTTTGCTTATTTTATACCCAGCCAGAGTTTTGTCATCACATATTAATCCATCAGAATTTAGATGAGAGAGAAAAATCCTTGGAAGGAACCAGAAATGGGATTCCCAAATATTCTGAAGATGTTAAGCAGTACTTTTTATTTTCCTCCTTAAGCTGTTATTTACCCAACTCTGTAAACAGTCTTGGTATCATCTACAGCCTGCTAAGCCAAACAGTCACGAAATTTTTATTTGTTAAGCAAGAACACATTTGACAAGACACAAGTCACAAAGATGCCGCTATGGAGAGGAGATTTTCAAAATATATCACACATGTAGGTCCCCTGATCCAAATAATTCCAAGATACAGTTTGGGGGGTGAGGTGAGGGTGTTGGTTGTTTGGTTTTTTTTAAACTTACTCAGAGGTGGAAAACAATGACTGAAGTTAACTGATCTGTTTAGTATCTACAGGGAGTCAGCATATAAACATGAAATGATAGACTTCAAAGGTCTCTTTTTTTATTTTTTATGATAAATTCTAGCCGTTCTTTACCTCTTGCTTTTATTTTCAATAAAAAACTTAATTCCACTAAGAATGGGTCCTTTCTTGCCTGCCCGCCCCCAAAAAAAAAAAGACAAAAACCACATGAAATGCCAGAATGAACAGAAGACATGGAGAAAATAAGCTTTCATAAGCATTAATTCTAACCCGAAGAAATGAGACAGTAGTCAGTTTTCAACACCTATTCAAGATTTAGTTCTATGATGAGATGGGGATCGAGAACATCAATTCCTTTCTTTTTAAACTCCACAGTTCAGTTATGCATTGTCTACACACAGCTTCTTACCAAACTGGAGTCTAAATACAGCAATTAGCAATCAAGCAAACATTTTAACATTCCAGAAAGATTAAGACAGATTCTAATGGCTTTGCTGATCTATGTCCAGCTCTGCATACCACTCAAATCAAGGCTACTTTAATAATGAAAACATGACACTGAACACCAACTTTGCTCGCTCAGCATTTATAATCATGCCCACCTCATTTTTACCAATAAATCTAACAGTAACTCTGAAATAAAAGTTTTAGTTACATACAAAATCATGTTGGGTTCAAGCAAATTTTCTTCTGGAATCAAAAGCATATTTGGAGATATTTTAGAGTTAAAATACTTTGATTGATATTCCAGTGACTTGTTAAAAAATGGAGCTCTATTACATCTAAAACAAAACAAGTCAAACAGACAATTTACTGTTTGCCCACAAATGACTCAACCTTAGGAGAGAGAGAAAGTAGACTATTTTTGTCCAGCAGAGATCTAGTATCTTACTGAAAATTGTAAAGGCATTAGTAGAACCAGGATAGTGCCTGACAGTTGATTTTATTAAGCTTTTTAATTCCTAGTGAGCTGCAAAATTTTGCCATATTTGCATAAACATATTTCACAGCTTAGAATGTTCTTTGATAGCTCATATTTCAATATATTACCTCTAGTTCATTTACAACCTTTAAAAATCACAAAAGCTATTTACATAGCAGAATATTAAATGGTTACGATTCCTTTATTTTCAAAAATAGTTTATGCAAAATGATTGGAAGCATAAAAAAACTTCACAGCATATAGTTTTAAATATATATTAAACAATAAAAAACGAAACTGCCAGTGAACAAAAATAGGGCTCAAGCTTTGCTTCCTACCTGACCCTAAGGGACTGTATTTAACAGTCAGAGCATCACAACTGACACTGCCATGCAACAAAACGCAAGAAAATTGGCTTGGCACACAGAAAAGCAGCAGAATTCTTTTATGCATATACAAACATTCTACTTGTGACATAAATGTCTCTCATATTCACGGTATGAAGATTTTTCCAGCAGTGTCTCCCGGTGCTGGATGCTCAAGATGAAGGAAGAAGTTTCATGTATGCTCAACCATCCCTTACTTCCTTCGTCAGTACAGTATTCAGCAATGGGAAAGGATACAGACTTGTGGAGATCATAGAGGTAACATTCCCGAAAGTACTGCCTCCTGTCAAGTAAAGCATTTTCTGCAGTCTACACACAGGGGCTCAGAATCAGTAACTGGATATGAAAAAGATGAGTGCTTAATGCATATTTCAGTGAAGAATACTGGAGTTTTGCCTCAAGGAGCACCTTTTGATGCTTCTAGGAAGAAATGAAGTGAGGTTTCCCAAATATGAGATGTATACACTCTCCCCAAGAAAATCATAGCAACTGTGAGTGCTCATGAATCTAACCTTAAACTTCATATGAAATCTTCACACAATTTTAAACACCTCTTAGTCACTGAATTGACGTATTTACCCTTCAGTCTGTGTCCAGATCCACAAATAATCTTGTGGAAACTTGAAGTGGTAAGATCTGTGCAGAACAAATGTTAATATCCTAAAGATGGCTAAGCTTTTAAGTTCAGTTTGTTCTTGATTTGAGTGTGGTTTACAGAAAAGACTAGCCAATGAATCATCTGATTTAAATGAAAATCAGATTACTTTTGGTAAAAGCTTGGGACATGGCCTAAGGATGACCTTATCCTTCCAAAATATAATATGATAAAGTCCAGACACAAATATGTTTTTCCCCTGTCGTCTGGGCTGCTGTGATTACCATAAAAAAGACCTCCTATTCCCATTGACAATAGAAAAAGAAGACGTTAGTAAGTAAAGCCACAAAGACAAAGGTCCAAGGAGGACCCAAATAGGTAGAAGTTTACAGAAGTTGAAGGGGGGGGAGGGGGGGGAGGGGAGGAGAGAGAACGAGAACTTTCACTGTTTTGAACTGTGAACAATTTTAACAGGCAGCCCAAACTCTTTCAAGCCAATGAATAGTTACAGACACCTATAATTTAATTTGCATTTTAGAAGAGGAAAATGGCATTGTTTGTGCTGAATAATAAATCTTCTACTTTTTGCTATGTACTTTAATAAGGAAGGATCCTTTCTACATCATAATAAATGCTTAGAGCAGGATTGGTTTTGGGGCGGGTTTATGCCAATCATCCAGTCAGCACTGAGACTAAGAGTAATTAGGTTAGATCCAAACACAGGTTATTCTAGTGGTTCTAGACTGGATCTGAAGAAGGAGTTCTGAAATGGTGAAGACAAATGTATCAGGTCTGGATATCTAGCCCAGCTAGTGCCATTGTGATATTTTTAATCTATTTTCATCTGATTTTATTCAGAATCAGAAGTACAGAACAGTAAGCAACTGGTATTGCAACAGACAGTAAGACAAYGAACGCATATGCCCACGAACTACCAGGGGCTGAACAAGCCCAAGCCTCCCAAACATTCCCATTTTTGCCACCCAGTACACATGCTTGCTTTGTGTAACACAGAGCTGTACAGTGCCCCGTTGAGATCAGGATTCTGTCTGCTTCTGACCCTGGACTTAGGCATCCCTCTCAAGAGAACTTAAAAAATTTTTTGATCCCACTCAGAAATGACTTTTTGGATGAAGGAATTCCCAATTGCTAACTGCGGTCTACTAAGAATTTCCTGAATCTGGCCTCACACCTCAATTATCCCTCTAAACTCTACCATACTATTTGCCTGTCCACAATGGTACTTAACTAAATCCTTCTTCTGGCTCTACGTGGTGTACAAAACATTGCAGACAGTCAAGACGCACACTTTACCCAAAATGCTTGGGCATTGAACCTAGGAAGTCAGAAAGAGTAGGGTATACTGAAGACCAGAACCCCAGCTATAATTAGCAGAAGGCTACTGCACAAGATGTAGGCCAATTGACAGTTATCTGACTACTCAGAAAACAAATCTCTTTATATCTTATGGAAAAAAAAATCAGTCTTGGAAAAATGTTCAACTTTGTTGGTGTGGTTTTATAATTTCCAATTAAAACAGCCATTCATTCAGCAAACTAAAAACATGGTTGTCCAAACAGTCTAAGTAAATTTTACATAGGTTTACTTTAGCATGGTATGTGCTAGAGTATTTGCAGCCAAAGCAATATTTACCTCTTCTCTTTTTTTTTGAACCCATTCCTTGTGCTTCTCTTCAGCTATCCTTTTCCTCCTTTCACATTCTTGCTTTTGCTTCATCTTCTCAAGCTGTATATTCATTTCCTAATTAAAGAAAAAGTATACATATTAAATCCGTGGTGACCATCTACACCAATGCACTCAATACTGGAAACAGTGCTGCAGTTAAAACAATGTAAGCATTAGATTTTGAAATTTTTCCTTCATTAAGATTTTGGAAAAGATGGATGACAGTCAACACAGAAATATTACGAAATACAATCAATGGAAATGTATGATTTTTAGAATATGAACTGGAAATACGTATTTTAATTAGGCTTTGGAAACAATTCAACATAACAAATCACTCCTCAGCTTATTTAAATGCCCTTTCAGTCAGTGGAATCTTAATTTGCAGCAGTAATTTTCTACAATACTTAAAATTTACACAGCATACTGCTCTGCATTCAGGAAGGCATCAAAAGCTAAGTGAAACATTACTCACTTGTGATTTTTAGTACCAGAACTACAGGAACCTTAGGGCTTAACCCAAAACTTATTAAAGACAAAATTATTGCAGATTTTTGAAAAATTTGAATCAGGAGCTTTATTTTGAAGATAAGAGAAGAAATTCCTAAGTATCTTTATAGGACATACAGTATATATGCAATCACTTATATCTCTCCAAGGAAATTCATTGATAAAGAAAAAACATGTCTAAGATGACAATTTGAGATGCCTAGCTTCTCTAACAGTAGCATTAGCACAAAGTGCTATTTTTCAATGAAAATTCATACCTTCAAACGTAGATAGATGGAATTATTTCCATTAAACTGATTTTACAATTTTTTTACAGGTCCCTACACTGCAGTCAGTTTCAGAGAGAACCCCCTCTTCTTATGACGTTGAATTTCAATTTAGTAAGACTTCAAGAAAAAATAGGAGCCTACAGAGAGCTCAAAGAAAACACTCACAATAYGAACATAGTTTGAAACTATAGCCTTTGCTGTATTGAGGCAAAGTTACAGCAACTAACACCTCCTTTGAGTTCCGAGACATCTGTATTGCAGGGATCCTGGTTTCTCTAAAAGGTGATGGCACTGTAAGTACCTTAGAAGACCCCATCCACTATCCACTCCAAACATTTATTCACATTTCCAACATTCAGGGCAGACTCAGTGCTGCCGTCAGCAAAAGATCTGGGACTTCACAGCTGTTTCTTAGGATATCAGTTTAGAATACTTTTTATATGCAAATGTAGTAATACATTTTTATAACACTATCACATACTTTGTTCTCTTCTGGCATCTTACAAAAAGGTTGATTGTATTTTTCCCCCTGATATAAGCCATTTCAGTTGCCTACATTGCAGTTTAACATCTAATGTTTTCAAAATCTTACAAATTAAAAATAACACATTTACCTATTCCACCGATTTCTACACAGCTTTAAGGAATGCTTGTCCTATGCGTGCTCTTAGTATATAGTTAAGAGAGACATCATCTAGATTACATTTAGTACCATATAAATGCTGTTGTGTGATACACAAGAATAAATTGCTTTGGTTCCTCATCAAGACCACATGAGAAGTCCATACACAAACCACGTTTTCTACATGACACCAGAAATTACTTTGGCTCATTTTTTGCACTTAAAAGTCAAAATAGGGAGAGACAATTACCAAACTGGAATCTAAAGGGGAAGCCATGAAATGTGTGGTGAATATTAGCGGATCAGAACATATTCCTCAAGKTTAACAAACTATTTTGGTGTTATGCTGACCTCTAGGAAGACTGTTCCAGAACCTTCTAGTGGTGGGTGTTTTATAAACAACATGAGGTAGCCCATGTAAAACAGCTGCATGTTATATTCACTTTACAGATAAAGTGAATCACAGAAAGGTTAGGACATTGCTCAAGGTCAAACAGTAAATCAGTAACTGAAGTGAGAAATGATCTAACTTTGATGTGATTGTTCTAACCACTACCCAATATTTCCAATTTGATTTTAAACAACAGTATCATTTAATCAACTGCAACTACAAACATATTGTATTGGGTTTGCGTGGCAAGGTTTTGGTACTGGGCAGGGGAGCTACAGGGGTGGCTTCCGTGAGAAGCTGCTAGAAGCTTCCCCTGTGTCCAATAGAGCTAATGCCAGCCGGCTCCAAGACGGACCYRCCGCTGGCCAAGGCCGAGCCCATCAGCGACAGTGGTAGCGCCTCTGTRGTAACTTATTTAAGAAGGGGGGRAAAAAAAACCTGTGCAACAGCAGCTGGAGAGAGGAGTGAGAATATGTGAGAGAAACAACTCTGCAGACACCAAGGTCAGGGAAGGAGGAGGTGGGGGAGGAGGTGCTCCAGGCACCGGAGCAGAGATTCCCCTGCAGCCCATGGTGAAGACCATGGTGAGGCAGGCTGTCCCCCTGCAGCCCATGGAGGTCCACGGTGGAGCAGATATCCACCTGCAGCCCATGGAGGACCCCACGCTGGGGCAGGTGGATGCCTGAAGGAGCCTGTGACCCCGTGGGAAGCCCGTGCTGGAGCAGGCTCCTGGCAGGACCTGTGACCCGTGGACAGACAGAAGCCCACGCTGGAGCAGGTTTGCTGGCAGGGCTTGTGACCCCATGGGGGACCCACACTGGAGCAGTCTGTTCCTGAAGGACTGCACCCCATGGAAGGGACCCACGCTGGAGCAGTTCGTGAAGAACTGCAGCCTGTGGGAAGGACTCACGTTGGAGAAGTTCATGGAGGACTGTCTCCTGTGGGAGGGACCCCACGCTGGAGCAGGAGAAGAGTGTGAGGAGTCCTCCCCCTGAGGAGGAAGGAGTGGCAGAGACAACGTGTGATGAACTGACCGCAACCCCCATTCCCCGTCCCCCTGCGCCACTGAGGGGGAGGAGGTAGAGAAAATCAGGAGTGAAGTTGAGCCCGGGAAGAAGGGAGGGGTGGGGGGAAGGTGTTTTTAAGATTTGGTTTTTATTTTCTCATTATCCTACTCTGATTTGATTGGTAATAAATTAAGCTAATTTCCCCCAGTTGAGTCTGTTTTGCCCGTGACGGTAATTGGTGAGTGATCTCTCCCTGTCCTTATCTCAACCCATGAGCCTTTCATTATATTTTTCTCTCCCCTGTCCAGTTGAGGAGGGGGAGTGATAGAGCAGCTTTGGTGGGCACCAGGCGTCCAGCCAGGGTCAACCCGCCACACATATTAATCAAGAAAAGATACAGCGCTCTCACATAATTCTGCCCCAGCCACAGTACTCAAGAACTGTTCATTTGCAAGGGGGCAAAAGATAGAAGGAGGGAAAAAAATGCTGGGACAGGGAAACCTATCCTGGGAAAGGACACCAAACAGTTGTATAATTACACACTAAGTGGGTAACAACACTGTGCCTCATATCTAACCAAGTAGCTTGGCATACTTACACCCAGCACACGCCCTGTCGTGTTTTACTACCTCCATGCAGGCGTATGTACCCATGATGAAAATCAAGGTACCAATTATATAAATGTTTTAATCCTTTAAACTCGAACCATTACCTGACAGTTGGATAAGCAAAATATTATACAGCACCACTTCAATGAAGCGTAACATTTAGCAAAAGAGACTGCACGTAGCATGAATCACGTCAGCATCGTCAAACACAAACACTATGGAGGCCCAAGACACTAAAAAATAATGGACAAAGCTACTTGTGTTTCCACAACCAAAAAAAAAAAAAAAAAAAAAAAAGATTCCTGTGCTTGCTGTCTTCTATTAGACTTAACATCAAGTCAATCAGATGTATTCACCTCTGCAGCTTTAGCTTGTAAGCGGGCACGTAGTTCCTTCTCTTTGCCAATGAACCATTCTTCCCATGGAGAAAGATTATCTTTCAAAGGTGACTCTTTTTCCCCCGCTGCTATTTCAGAGTCTTCAGCCTTCCTGAATTAAAAACGAGAAATGTAAAAGAATATTATCTGTAATATATTTGATTGAAAAGTTAAGCAGTGCTACTACCTTGAAAAATGACATTTCTTTTATGGCATATTGTGACAATAATGACATCATTTTTCTACTTGCTTAGTAATCTCCAGAATAGATAAATAGCATTTATAGTGCACCTCCGACCATCCACCTTACGTTCTACTTACTAAATTCTAGCTTGTTAGTGACTTTTTTTTGCCCCTGTTCCAAACTGTGGAACAGATTCAAGCATTACCTTTTATGAACTAAACAAAAACTAACACCAGAAAGATCAAAGTGTCACCTTCCTTCTCACATATGGAAACCAAGGGAAATGGGAAATTTAACATTAACATCCTGTCCTTGGTCACAGAGAGGCTCCATGTATCAAGTGGCCTTTAGCACGAGCAAAGGATAATCAAGAATATGTTTTCTTCTTTCAAGTCCTATAGAATTGGATTCACGATATCAAGCAACCTCAGCATTAAGAATCCATTCACTCTGATAGGTAAAGTTTTCCACCCTAAAAAGCTTTCACAGGAAACATACCTAAGAAGTATGGCTTGCATACAATACTTGATGATATTATACAAGGTTCTATTAGACCCTTAATAGGATACCTTGCATAACTCACTCATAACTTCTTTACTCATGAATAATGCAGCAATCCTAGCCCCAGGCCAGAAATATCTTTTATAATATTCTTTACGTGTACTATCTCATAAGTAAGTATATTAGGCTCTAAGTCAACAAAAATTGAAAACATGCCAATAGATTTCTTTATAAGATTTCTTCTGTCTTATACAGAATTTTTTCTTAACAACAAAACAGTGAAACTAGACTTCACTTTAGTATTTTATATGGATGTACGGGCTCTGGAAATACCTACCTACGTACATACTTCACTACAGCGAGTAATTCTGTTTGCTGAATTCAAGCTACAGAAGAGGCATCCAAGCAAGCATATTATGTTAATGCTCCTGAAATAAACCTTTTAAGCGTAAGATATCTGTTTTTTATCAATATGAAGGTATTACGTATTCACAGGGAACAGCAATACTCTGTTGCAAAACATTTTACGTCCCAGTAATCTTTAGAATATATTTCTGTGATACAAAGCATTTGGGGACAATGTCAGTGCTAAGGAGTTTTGTCCTACTCTTCTCCATTGTTGTTACCCACACACGTGTGCGCTAACATGACCGTCCGCTGGTCAAGCCATGACATGTCCAGGGGAACAGATTCACACTGAAACTAACCTGGAAGAGGGTTGTTTTCCCCACACAGAATCAGCCCCCAACCCTCTTTATACTGTGCTGCACAATGGAACTGACAGGACAGCCTGACACACAGACAATGCATGGACAGAAGCAGCACAGGCCAAGCACTCCCAAGCCCAGCGTTGTCCAACACATTCTGCTGCACCCTAGGGTTTTTATGCTACAGCGTTAACAGAGACCAAAAATTTAACAGAGAGAGTTTTTAAACAGGTACATATAATAAGGGATGCAACTTAAGAATGCATAATAACACATTTTGCTAGAAAAGAACTCTCTGAAAGTTTATTAAAGATAAGGATAAAAGTATTACGCATTCAAATTCAGGAAACCAATGCAACGTTGTCCAGACTTGACATTTTGGGCAGGGATACTTCCTCAATACATTCTTTTGCTGTGCATGATTTGCATTATAGCACCTTATACTAGAATAATGCTGACATATTAGACCAACCTGAGAAAAAGTACTAGTAGAAGGAATGAATTAAGAAAAATAATATTTACTATGCGTTTTCTTGTATCAGTAATTATAAAGTTCAAGCTGTTAATGTCTCAAAAAAAAAAATTCACAGTAATAAATTAAAAACTTACTGTATACAAGTAAGAAATAACAGAAAATGAAGTTTAAATAGAGGAAAACACAAGCTCAATATGAAGAACTGTTAGGAGAAACGTTTCCTCTCTTCTGCAGTACTGTGTCTAAAGTTCCCAGACCGCACCGGAGCACGGACTGGAACCCAATCCTTCTCAGTGTGCATCCCCACCACCGTTTGCACTCTCCCTGGCACACTGATTATGTATTTTGAGCCACAGAGACCTTGAATTTCTTGGGACCATTTTCTGAAATGCTAGCATATTCACAGCTATGACCTTCCTCAGAGTAATTAAAATAACAGACTTCTTAAAGCACCACATTCTCAAGTGCACATCTCTCTTAAAATAAGTATCTTAAATCAAATTAGATACATTTGGCATTAGAACTGAAGTCTGAGTAATAAAAAACACTGTGATTATCATTTACAGTCACTTAAGTCACGCCATCAAACATAACACTGATCCATAATGAAAGTATGAAAATGCCTAACACCATTTCACAAGGCCTTGTTTTCAGCCTTTCTCTTTTGCAAATATTGCATTTCCCACGTTAAATGTCTGCCTCCGGCTAATTTTTGTGTAGTTTTAAGAGAACAACAACAACAAAAAGACTCTTTGAGAGAGCGTGTGCAAATGTGGGGGGGTAGTGGCTGTGGAAGAAGAAGTGTTTTTTATTATTATACTTTTGAGATCTTGGCAGTTATACACGGAAGCTGCTATATGAACATTTGGTAGACACCTATTACAACACAGCAGCAGTATTATTCAGATGCAGTGTCTGCATGAGTGAAGTATATATTGTGCCCGCAGAGTTTCATGAGATTGTTCCAACTCAGGCCCTAACAGAGGTCGTCTTCAGTTGCATCTTACTGCTGCCAGGGAATACTGCAGCAACAGGCCCAAAAATTGAGAGCCGTTTCAAGTAGCATCTCAAGCTGCAAAGACACGTAGTAGTTTCAACTGAGTGCTACAGAACTTCAAGGTACGTCAACAAAATTGCATATTGGGAAGGAGTAAAAGGAGAGGTAACAGAAAACCTGAAACAGGAGGGACCATAAACTGGCTAATATCCTTTTCACTCTGAAGCTTCTATTTCTGACTACATTTGAACACTTTCCCTAGACTTTTAGCACCTTTTTCAAGAAATGCTTGTAAGAAAAGTTCAGAGTGGTCCACGTTCCTTCGCTGTTCTCCACGGAAGTTTGAGAACCACACTGGAACCCTGCACCCGCGTGAAGCTCAGCTGTCCTCCCCTCACCCCACTGGCACTTTTAGCTCAGGTCAGTCTTGCTAGGTACATCCACCATCAGCTACTGCACAGATCTGCAGTTTCCATTGGGAAGGTTCTATTCCAGAATGAGACAGGCACTCCCTGCTCTTTCCCCTTCTATTTTAAAGGGAGGAATAAGAATTATTTATTCTCCCATCAAGCAGAGGAGATCCCAAGGGAAAGAAGGCATATTAAGTTTGCATATAATTAAGAGGGAATGAAATTAAGCCACAGGAACAAGAACTGTGCAACGTGTATACACAAAACTGACTCTGGATATATCTATATACACTAGGCAAAATAGCCCTTTGGTCTCTAAGACCATTTAAAAGGATGACAGGAATAGCTGTACCTTTTTAACTTGCAAAGACCCTGAGGCTCAGGTCAACAGCTTATACATATTTTACAAACCCATGAAAATACTCAACTGCCCATAGAAAAGAMTGCCGTAACCTGCGACTTCCCAAGATACCATAAAAAGGGAAAGAGGTGCCTAAAGCGCTTATCTACGCAAACAAATCTATATTTATGTGAAATAATCTTCCGTCCCCAAGAAAGGCCTCAGGCAGAAGGAGGCGAGTACGGGAGTCCGGCTCCTCACGCAAGGGGCGGCCCCCAGCTCCCTGCTCGAACCTGGACCAGACGCAGGGGTTACCTATCGCCTCGCCGGCTCCGGGAGGCCGCCGCCCGCTCCTCCTCCTCGCCGCTCGGGGAGCTGGGGCGGGACGCGGGGGAGAGCGGGGAGCAGCCGGAGGGACTGAGGGGCTCTTCGCCCTCAGAGCTGGCGGAGGACGGCGGGCCGAGGCGGGCGGCCCTCCTCCTCCTCCTGCCGCGGGTCCGGGCGCCGCTGCTCATGCCGGCGGGTGGCACCTGAGGGAAAGGGCGGCGGTTGGCGGCGGTTGACGGCCGCCTCCCGCCCGCCCGTCACCGCAGAGCGGCGGCCTCCGGCAGGCGCAGCCGGCCCGGCCCGCGCTCCCGGCGGCCCCCGCGGCTTCCCCTCCACCCCCGCCGCCGCCATGGCAACCGGGACGCCGCGCCGCCAATCGCCTCGCCCGCCCGCAGCACGCGCCCCGCCTCCCCCGCGGGACGGCCGCCTCCCTCCGCGCCTGCGCCTGCGCCCGCCTCGCCTCAGCCGCCACCGCCCCGCCTGAGGGCGGAGCGGGCGGGCCCCGGCCCCGCGGCGCGCCTCACCTTCCAGCCGCCGCTCCCCGCCGTGTCCGCAGCCGCATTCCTGTGCGGCGAGGGCTGAGGCAGCGCCTGCGAAGAGACAGCGGGAAAATACGGGGCCAGAACCGTCGGCCGCTGGTTTTGCGTTGACCGGTGAAGTCCTCCCAGCACACGCTCTCCCAGGGCGAGGGAGGAACCCCGGCCCAGGGAAGGCAGCTGGCCCTGCAACCTCCTGCCTGCCTGGCCCTGGTCACCTCCACGGTGATCACCAACACTCGCGTATGCTAGTTTATATGAACTCTTTACAGCTGTTCCTTCTTTCTTAATAACATTCTTGCACGTTTACCAGTTCAATAAACGGGAACCAGCAACCTCATCCCCAGATGATGATTCCAGTACTTCAGARGAAGGTAGCTTAGCATTTTCTAATGGCCAAGTCAAAGTTTGTAATCTACCCTTACATTAAACTGCAACATCCCATTTCAGTCCCCACAATTAGAATCTTGTTTCTGATTTAAAGTTCTAATTTTGTTTTTCATACACCTCTGCTAGGCTAATGGTGTCCTTTCCCTTCCCTCCTATCAGTTAATTCTCCACTGAGCCTATAACTATTTGTTCCAAATAAAACTTTTTTTTTTTTTTTTTAATATACTGTTTTCCTGTTTGCCACTAGATACTTTGTCAATATTCCATCGTGGTTCCAAATCCTGGGAACACAGCCCTCTTCACTGCTGATGTTGGGCCACCTTGACCGCCTTTTTAGCCAAATCCTTAAGCAGGATCAGCAACAATCATACGTATCACCAAAGTTTTCATTGCCTTTGAATCTCATCTACCAAGGAGATAATCGCTGACTAGCAGTGGGTAGCTTTCTGTAACTTCATTGAGTCATTTTGCTGTGGCTGACTAAGCAGAAGCATTACTGATACTAACATAAGAGTTTGAAAGTGATTGTAATTTCGGTTGCTATGTTGATATACTTGTTCTTGCCAAGATTCTCCAGGTAGGTGAGTTTAACAATAAATATATTTTTAGTTCGATAGGCAAGTTGAAAAATAAGCAACAGTATTAAAAATGCTTTGTCTAAAATGGGAAAGTCATTTGTGACATTTGAGGCAATTGACTTGCCGTAAAAATTGAATTTCACTGGCTCGATGATATAAAAAGGCCATCAAACCTACACAACCATTACATGTGCCTAGACACCACCAAAAATGAGGGCCGTGAGGCGGGAGACATTTCAACGCCATCATTAACAGTCCTAAAGAATGCCCAAATGATCATACTTGGGAATTTTAAGATGGGCTGTTTGGTGCTCGGGCTGCAGATTCACAGGCACCCGAGTCCATCATTTCTCTACCGAGAGGGCTGCATCTCTCCTGTCTCCCAGGAGCACATACTTCTCCCTTCCTCTTGCTCACCAGACTCTTCACTGAGCCACATTACCTTACTAATGTAGTAGAAAACCATCCAACTCTTTGGCCAAGCAACTTGCGGTCTGAGCAAGTTAAAGCTCAGGGAGATGTCTGACAAGCGCTGAGGCCAAAACCAGGCAAGCGCCAGGAGTGCACGGCCACAAAGCGGAAGGAAGGGAGAGGCAGAGGYGAGGGATTTCCCCCTTTCAGTGGTGGAGCTTCTTAATTTGGCTTACCTTCTCATGGGAACTGCAGTTTTGGCAGCTTGGAGAAATATCATTATGGTTCCTGTAAGGAAAAACCAAATGTTACCCTATAGCTGATAATATGTGCTGCTAACCAGCTGATCATCTGAAACAGTTTTCCAGCAAGCTGAAAAATACAAAAAAGCCTGAATGCATCTCTGATCTAAGCACTCCTGTAATATTGACTACATCGCTATGCAGCAAATTGATATTCATGATGTTAAAATAACTCTAGCCACTTGCAGTAAATTGTTGAGCTGATCATCATCAAATAAAGATTCAAGTATTGCTAGCTACAGTCTCTAGCAGACAACAAATTACACCTGTTAAAATAATTTAAGCTGACAATTCAGGTATTGGAAACAGTGGAATATCACTAGAACCTAAATTTCGTGCCGAGTTACAAGAAAATTTCAAATCGGACTGAATTCTTAGGATACAAGGTGCACAATAATACAATGCCTCAGCTTTGTTAAACACAAACCGTCTATGGTTCTACATGAACGTCTGTATATGTGCTGCAGGCAGCTAAGAAGTAAAAGACGTATAAAAGTTGTTTACTACAAGGCTAAACAAGCACTGTGAGCAAAGCTTCACATCATGGCGGGCATGAAAACTTCAAGTATTTCAACAAGCTGCAGACCAAGGTAATTTCAAAACACCTTACGAAAGCTTGAAAACCTCCCCCGACCTTAAAGTCCATTTCATAGCAAAAACTGGCGACAAGTCTTAAATGAACGGAAAAAAGAAAAAAAAAGTCCCGTCTCACTGAACTGAGGAATTCTGGAGCTCACTGCACTGGGCATCTCTCGCTTCTGATGAAGCCCCACAGCTGGTCATCTAGGGTGGCCAGAAACTATGAAACGGATGTCTCAAGGCAAGGCAGCAGCCAGCTGCACTCTTGCCAAAGACACAAACATTTAAGTCTTTCTCTTCCCTTCCCTATGTTATTATACAGAATAAGATAATTCCTTGGGGATTCGAGAACAGGAATTGCACAAATAGCTTCTGTTAACAAACCTTAGTATTGTGACAAGGTACCAGAGTTTATGCATTGAGACTGCCTATACAGAGGGTGGCAAAAGCCAGTTCACCTTTCGGGGAATTAAAGCATCGTTAGTGGAATGGCAGAGGCATCCAACTTTGAAGAGAAGCGAAAGTATAAAATAATATCACCGTTATCCCTCCTCTTCTGCCCAACTTGTCGAGCCAGCTCCACAGTCACTGCACCCTAGTTAATACAGGCAAGGTAAGAGCCCAAACAATGTAATTTTGTAAAATACTAATGATTGAAACAACAATCCTGCAGGTTCAGGTACACAACTCCTATGGCCATAGAAGGACTGACAAGCAGACAAATAGCACATTACAAGGACACGCTTCATGGCAAAACCTTAATTCTGTCAACTTAGTGCCGTAATAGAAAAGACTGCCTCTAAAAAGCATCTGCCGTGGCAGGAATTAAGTGCCAACACTGCTAAAGCCTACGCGCAAAATCAAACTGACGCGATGAAGCACAAAAGTTGCCGCAAACAACTGAGTGTAGTGAATAAATACATATACACACACCCCTATGGTTGTTATCATTGCGAAAAATCAGCCTAATTTCTCACCAAAGAAATGACAAAAACTGCATTCAGTCTTTCAGTGCTAACTGAATCAACACCATCATAGACTGTGGAATAAGTACTTCAAGCTACGTAGCAACAGGGAGTTAAATTCAGGGTAAACACAGAGCAATATATTCACAGACCTATACTTTCTGTTTGTTCAGTCATGCCAATCAGCGTGTCTGAACATCCAAATGCTCCTGACAAATTGCTCACAAATATTCCCTAATTGCCATGCACAGTTTTTGAAAAAACGTTTTACATATAAAATGATGTCAAGAAAGCAATTTTACAGGTAACAAACATAGAAATGAATTAAATTCTAGGCATAAATCAACTACCCTGAATCACTAACTACCCTGATTTGACAACTCTCTGAAATACTTGAACTTGCCAACTCTTCTTTCTGAAAGTAATCTGATCAACTCAGCCTCTGAAAACGTAAGAGCCATCAGAAGGAAACCTCTCAGTTCAACTTGATTAATATTAGCCAGATTTAATGAAAAGAATCAGATAAGATTGCTTTCAGATGTAGTATCTAGTTCCACACTTGCATTCAGGAACACAGAAAAAGCATAAAAATAATCCTACTGAAAAAAAAACTTAGTAAATTTAGGCACAAGCTAAGGCTTAGACAACACGCCTTAAGCGTGTTGTCTAAGCATATATTTATGAAGAAAAGAATGTATATCTTAATTTTACTCGCAACCTGGGGAAAAAAAAAAAAAAAAAAAAACCAGAAAATTTGAACCAAATGTTAAGTCTTCCCAAGTCCTCAGATTTTCCAGTGTGGGGAAAAATGGTGCAGCAGGCATGGCAGTGAGGAAGAAAGCCACTCGGCTCCACACTCTTGTGTCAGAGCTGAACGAGCACTGCCTATACTCGTCTACTGGCTATTTTTGTGCCTGCATTTGTAGTTCTGCTTGACTAGAGGCTGTGAAATCTGAGAGGTCTTGGGATGGCTTCAGTTTTCCTTCACAGTACGGTGTAGTCTCATCTTCGCAATACACTGTACCCACTGCTAGTCCCAGTCCAGATTCTGTTGATTGTGGATGCGGAGCCGCCTGCTTTCAAGGAGTGCGGCCTTGAGAAGGTGAGAATTTCTCTCTTGGTTAGGGGAATGTGCAAAAACTCTATGAAACGTTTATATTCAAATGCCCTCTTTTTGAATCATTAGCAGTGACTCCTCAACTCAGTTTTACGTTAGTTGGAGATCACAGCCCTGCTGCTTTTGAACAGCCTTCGCTTGTTCAGCTAGTTTACGCTTCTGCACAACATCTTTATCTCTTTTAGAGCTTCAGTTATTAAGAGAGATTGAGTTGTTCATTTTTAGGCTGAAATGTTCAAAAGACACTTTGTTGTGATTATGTATGTCAACATTATTCTCATACTAAATCCAAAACATAGCACTATACCAACTACTAGGAAGAAAACTAAGTCTATCCCAGCTGAAACCAGGACACACTTATAGGTTACACTTTTGTTACCAGAAACCAGTGAGACACTTCATATTTTGTTACTCTCAAAATCTAAATAATTTCCCTATAGTAAATGCCACAGTAACCATTAACTAGTATTTCTTAGGTGAAACCTAAATGATGATAGTTAGTAGTGTAGTGCCATGAATGCAACATATAAAACATGTCCATTCACGCTCCAAGTTCTTACAGTATACAAYAGTAAAGAAAACAGTAATTTGTGATGTATTATCCCACTTCAGATTAATTCATTTCCTTATTTACTGAATTATCTTCAACTGAACTCTAGTGCTAGGAGTAAATCGGTCAGATTCTACTGTACAAGATGTGAAAGGTAATATTAAAAAAATCTCTTGCTAAAAATAAACTTATTATGCTAGCAGTGAAAGATCAAAAGCATCTATGTAATTAAAAATTATTAAATTGAGAGTACGTATGCAACAAACTCTGCATTGCGCTTTTAATTAAAAATATTACCCTGTAAATTAAAACTGAAGGCTTAAAAATAGTAATCAAGGTCAAAAGAATTATTGGAGAAAAGTATCTTTGTATAACTTTGAAATTTCTGAGTAAATTTATGATTAAACACAGGAAATTCTACTGGAAAGAAATGAAAAAGGGCAAAAGGGATCTAGACCAAAAAGTTGCTAAGTAGATGCATTATTTTTGCAAGAGAATAAAAAGGCTCAATTTCAAATTGAGAGATCTCACCAGCATACTGCCACAGAGCAGGCTAATGGCTGTCCGTAAGAAATTACTCTTAATGGGGGGAAAGGTAGGGAATACCTTAACAACAACTTCGGCAATTTTATCTGTGACTCTGTCCCCCTGCAGAAAGCTGCTTCCTCGCAACAGCAGAAGATGAGGAAGGAAAACAAACAAACAAACCAACCCTTCTCCTTGCCCTAAGTTTTCCTTTAAAGAAAGTCAACAGCAAATTCTTTTTGTCTGCTAAATCCAGTGTTGGAGCTCAGTACAACAATTGTTTAGAGGGGTTTAGAAGCAAGGTATGTGACATTGTCACTGTAAGAACAGTTTCAGCTAGCTTTAGACTCTAGGAAATCAGAGGATTTATTTCCTGCGGACACCCCAGAAGAGTATAACTTGTGAAGTTTCAGTTGTTTTGAGTATCAAAACTGAAATTAGGAAGCTTTGCTTAGCTGAGGAGATGGCTGCCTGGGGGACAGCTCTGAAAGCCGCTTGTACAGAGGTAACCGAAAAACCACACGCGTTACTAACACAGCACAGCTTTAAGGCAAGTTGTCCCCACGTATTTGATACCGCTTTTGGAGTGGGGAGGAGAGGGAGCGAGTTCTCAGTGGATGGCTTTCCTATTGCGGCTGTGAACATCTGAACATTATGCTCTGCTACCGAGTTCAGCTTGTCCAGCAAAGACACAACAAAGGAAGCACGAAGTACTCGGTGGCTGGATTTCTCCAGGTTGTCCTTGTGGTCGTCCATAGCTGTTGGGCACGTGGTGATGTTGCGACAGGTGAGTTTTGCAGCACTGCTTCTTGACGGGTTGATTTTAGTACCCAGTGCCTGTATTCTTTCACCTCTACCAGCAGATAAAGCCTGCGTGTGTTGGAAGACACTGGGCTGACTGCATTAAAAATTAACCGTTAACGTAACTGTAACTTCAAAAACATATTGATGTATAAATTAAATACTGTAACTCCAGATGGATCGCATCTGACCATTTTAATAGCATTTCACTGAAGACTCATTTGTAAAACAGAATAAGAAATAAATCCATACTCAAGAACATTCTTTGAAATTGATAGTTGGCTTTCCTTCCCTACCGATTATGAAATGGCATCTGACATTTATTGTCCTTTTTAAGAAGTATTCTTGTTAGAAGTATTGTCGTTACCTGTGAAGGGTTGGCCAACAGAGGCAGTGTGGAACAGACTGGGACTCTTACAAAACTATGCCTAAAAACACCCCCACAACTCTCAGCATGGAAATAGTATCAAAACCAGAATCATCATCTGTATGATTTTCCAAGCCATGCTAAAAACATTTCAACTCAAATACAATACGTAATAATGTCTTTATTAAAGAGACTGCTTTAGAAGAGGGCAAACACTTCTCTGAAGGTTTTAACCTTTTGCATGCCAAGATTCAGCATTAGTCYGAGATCATAAATCCACTTGTAAATTGGCAACTTTCCTACTTCACTGGCAATTCTTTCCCGAAACTCTCACCACATGTAGTGGAGAGCAGATGACACGTTATTTATGCTCAATAAATTTTACATGTGCACCATTTTCAGTCTTAACTTTTGAAAAACAGAGATAAATAACAATCAGTATTCACGTACCTTTTATTTGCTTTCAGTGTAACATTCCATGCTAATTGCAGATGTAATATTCATGAGTGTAAATATAAGAATTAAGAACTCTGGGTTGGTTTTCCTCTCTTTTGTTTTTACATGTTAATATTTTGGCTTACAAAATTAACAGCATACAGTAAATAATCCTCCCATACTTTGTACAAACTACATGATTTTGATATACAAGGATTCTGTTTTTATTACAGTGACAATATACAACCATGTCTATTTACAATGCAAAAAGTATATAAACCACATTTTAAACATTCTGCTACTGGCAGCCACTATTGTTTAGGAGGTAGCTTTAATTAACAAAATGAACTGAAGCCACATTTCCCATCATGTGTTCTATCAAATAATTTACAATACAAAGATAAAAATTCATTGTATGAACAGTATATACAGTTTAATTCTCAAAACAGCAATCTAGCTTTAAATCTTAATGAGAATGTCTCCAGAGTAACTGGGATGGCAGTGGATTTGCTCTTGATTAAGCGTATTGTTCAAGAAACATACATAATTACTTAATCATGCATTCATAACTTTATATCGATCAGATTTCAAACTAAATATAGATAAATGGATCACTGATTGTACTTCAATCATTTGGGTCTCAGGACTTGAATGGTTTAAAAATAATGCACTGATTTACATGAAAATCAGTGACTTTGCACAGTGTACTTCACTCTCAGTAAAATAATTGGCAAAAATGCTTTTCTTTTATTGCAAAATTGCTTTCTGTTTTCCCTCCATTTGCTAAAATCTCAGTCTATTTGTAGATATTATTGCGGTGCTGTAACATTCAGCAGGCTGTAGAGTATTCGCCAGTCTTTCTGCAAAGACATGAGCTGTATGCATCGACAGCACTGCTAACACCCCCCCGATGCATCGATATTCCTTCCAACAGTGTGACCCGACTGCATAATACTGAAGAAAGTTGCTGTGGTTCACCTGAAGTAATGCAGCATCACTGGAAAAATGTGTTCAACCCTCTTATTCCTGACAGCTGTTAATATGCTTATTTCATAGTCTACAGATATTGTGAATTACAAGTGCTTTATTGTAACAAAACCTTTTTTTAAAATTGAACGTTGGCTTGAAACACAAAACAAACATGGTATTCCTATATTGCTGTCACAGTTATGTATGGGAGAATTAATCCCTTTTTTGGCCCTGCAGTAAAATTCATCCTGAGATTCAATGCTGAATACACTATACAAAGCTAGCAAGAGAGTTTTTTGCTTAATTATAGAAAAGTCACATTTAAAAATAATTTCTTTAATATTAAACAGCTGTCCTTTATATTGTGCTTTGGCAGGGGGGGAGRGGGGGGAAAAGGGGGAAAAAAATCAACAGAACTTACCTTGCCAACAGCAGATGCAAAGTACAACTGGAGTACAACGTGGAAACACACCATTAGCATGTAAAAAACTGTATAAAAGAAACCACTATCGCGTGGAAAGAGTAAAAATATTGGGTAACAAATTTGGTTTACCAATTATTTACAGTCAGGGCAATTGATTTATTTGTTTAATTATTTTTAAATGTATGGCTCAAGAAGTTACTGCCCGCTTCCCTTCTTTACAAATGACACGAAACGATGATTACAAAAGTGCTTCCTGCTCGAAAGGTCAAAACAGGCAACAGTCTACGAAGCATTATACCTCTTTATTAGAACAGCTGACGGCAAAAAGCCTTTTCAGTCTTTAATTCTCGGTATGTTGTAGGCATAACGAACCAAAGGGAATCCTCGGCTTTGGTAGAAACACGCACGGCCGCAGGCCTGCACTTGGTCTGAGCTGTCCGACACGAAGGAGTCGTCCTCGTCYGCGTAGTCGGAGTGGGCTGACTGGGTGCCGCAGTCCGACCAGTAGCCATCCGGCCTTTGGCAAGGCACCACTGCCAGCGTGGGGCAGCTGTGGGATTTTATTAAATGTTTACAGGGCATGGGCTTGGATAAAAGGAGCGATTCGCAACATTCACACACGGCGATGTTACCCTGCAAATGGGTGTACACGCCACAGTCGTAGTAAAAATCCTGCGTCACGCAGCCCCCTTGAGCGTTGACGGCAATTGCTACCGCTCCGTTCTTCCTGGTCATATGGCGCCTGAGCAACTTCCAGTCTTCCTTGAACTTTGGGTTGAAGAATACGTATAGAACTGGATTCAGGCAAGCAGGTAACGGGAAAAATATCAAAGTAACAGACTTCATGATTTCAGGGCTGATAGAAATCGCAGTGATCAACGGTGCAAATGAGAAAAACGCAACAGGGCAGAAAAAGATGCAGTTCGTGAAGATGAGCCAAGCGACATGCTTAATCATGCTGGACTGCGAGTTTTCGGAGAGGTCCTCTTTTTCCAAGTTGCAATACAGTTTAGTGTAGATAATAGCCATTAGCAAAAATGCTAACGAATTCAGGAGCACTAAAGTTACCGTGAAACCTAACGAAGGTGTTTCTCCGGTGGGGAAGGGCAAGCAAAGGGGTGATGCTGAGTACTCCGCTTTATAAAAAAGTGGTAAGCATCCCGCTACCACAGCACACAGGAAAGCAAAAACTGCCGCAATTTGAAATTGTTTTTGGCGATTGCTTTTCCCCTTTTTAATGATCTCCTTCGCAGAGAAGCTCCGTTCAACAGCTGCCAACATCAGGAAAAAAATGGCACTTTCTGACGAAAAGACTGCAAGAAACCCAGCAACTCTGCAACCACTGCCAGTCTCCCACCATATGCCAAATTCGGCAAATCTTCCCCAAGAGACAGCATCCAAGAAAGTTAAAATACCAGTATAGACTCCCATAAATAAGTTAGAGACAGAAATCAGGCCTATAAACAGTTTGGAAGATGGCAATGGAGCACAGGATGCAAATATTGTTAACATGACAAGCAGGTTGAAGAACAAAGCAACCAAAAAAATAAACCAGACAGTAAGTCGAATCATCCAGCTGCCCAATAAATATTCACAAGGCTTAAAAGCACCTAGAAGAAAAAAAAAAAAAACAGAAGGACAACCAATTTAGGAAAAATTGTGCCTTAATAAGCAAGATTTTCAAAAGCTATTACAAAAGCACTCCTCATTAATTCACGAATAGAGTACACAGCTGAACTGCTAAATAGGTCAGCTGAAAGTAAACTATTCTGCTGAAGCTATTTACTAATTAATTATGCCTGAAATAATAATTACTGCAATGAATGGTCACTTGAGAATACTTTGTATAAACAAGCTAGCTAAACAAACTTAATTACCTTTTAGCTACTCAAAATAGCTTTTATTAGTGCCACCTAAATACTCTTTGTTTCCTTTAGATTTCATACTTCATTAAAAAAGTTGGTAACAAAATAAAAGCAATGTTCACAACTGGCTTTTAAGGGGAAAGAATTTTTTAGAAGTAACACGTTCTCTCAAAAAATTATTCACAAACATGCCTTCTGGAGTAACTTTTGGTCACAAGGAAACATCTGTAAAACAGCCGACAAATTCAATTTAATCAGCTTTAATAGGGACAGGAATTCACCGCAAGCCCTCTCTCCCACCCTCGTCACTGAAAGGCACTGTGAGCTTGGAAAGTCATATAGGGAAAATGATTTTTTTCTTCTTCTTTTGCCACTTAGAAAAGCTTAAATAATAGAAAACGTCCAACAAGCAAAATAATATGAGGCGAGACAAGGAAAAAAGGTCACTACTACTGCTTACCCTGCTAATCCTTCTAATTGCTATTTATTCCATAGGGAAATCCTACTGATTTTAAGTAACAATTAGAAGAGTTTAACCTCTCCTACATCCCCATTAGGCACTGCTAATTGTCCGAAGCACAATAGCTGGGGATCTCTCCCTGCAGTCGGACACTCTGGGAGCTGAAGGCAGAGCAGAAAAATGCCAAACTGCGTTGCCACCTCGGGCTGGAGCTTCTGAGCCGGATTCAGCCCGCGACTCCCGGCTCTGCGCAGCTCATGCCCTCCCTTTAGGCAGGTGAAAGGTAAGTACAACCCATCCCTAATGTGGGCTGGAGCAACTGCGGAGAACGATTAAATGTCAGTGCAAAAATCTCCCAAGGCCTAAAGCAACTTCCAGAAATTACTGAACTGACAAGTCAGAAAGGAATCTTTTTGTTTGTTTAAACGAGCAAGCTTCATTTCTGGGCAAGAAAGAATGGTGCTAACTGGTTTATCAGACCAGTAAAATCCCTTTTTTTGCAGGTATTCCTGAGAAAGACTTCCTCGCCGGAATAATTATTTTTACAGTACATTCACATGACGCAACAATACCTGCTAAGCTGAATCTACTTAAAAATAAAAACAACTTCCTACTTAGGAAATTTAAAAATGTCAGTGCTGCGCTTCCAAAAATCAGTTTGAAGTCTGTTTTCTAGTAGCTGTACAGTGAGGTATCTTTAGACAAACAAAACCCACCGCACTTTCCTGTCTTTCTCCCAAGGGCTAAGTATCCTTAGAGTTAAAAGTTACCCTCCTCTCTCGTTAATATTCCCAGCCCACCGGGGGAAATTTATGCTTGGAAGGATGAGTTTCGCAGCTTTCAGTGCTGTGCTACTTGAGTGCCACTGTTCAGCAATCCATTCCTGCCATTAGGCAAAGCGGAAAGTGGATCTACGAGATGAGCAATGATTCAGAACTTAGACGGTGGGTGGAGTGTCCTACTTATGACCAGACGACAGCATGGCATAGAAAACAAGTTGTTAGTATGGGAGGGACTGGTGAAAAACAAGGCAAATTGTGAACTTGTAAAACAAGCTCTTCATTCCTTTTAGAGCTACAGCATCTCTGGCATGGGCAAAAAAGAGAGAGCTAAAGGCTTTAAAGATTTAACCCATGCAACACACCATCTGAATTCTCATTCTGTGAACAGGAGATCAAAAGCAAGTAAGCAGCATTGGTCAAATTAATTCTCAGATCACGTACAGTTACATTAATAATATATTTGACTTTCTGACCACAATTTTTTTTGGCTGTGATCAAGAAATCCTTGTGATACTCTATATACTAAAGCTGGAGCTAGCCCAAAAGATGAAGAGCGAACAGATTTTCATAATGGATGTAAAACACCAGTTTAGGAGAAGAGAATGAAAGAAGACTTGGAAAACCCCTGTTCATCCAGAAGTAACTTCACTGGAAGCATTCTGTTCCCCCCATCTATGTGTTCCTGTTTATGCAAACAGGAGGGTACAAGATGTATAGAAGGAATCCTCTGGAGAGCCCGTGGCAAAGGCAAGGAAGTAGGAGGCACCACCACAGCAAGCGCTTTAGGAGCTGAGCGGAACCGTTTGTGGAAAGTCACGGTACGAGAAAGATAAGCAGAAGGGCAGCAATGAAGCTGCCTAGAATGAAAATATTTGTTTGCAAGATCAAAGACTTTCAACACTCCTGGACTGTTCAAGCCTGAATTGGAGTCGTTCTGATATGCCAATAAGACTACTCATTGCACAAATATCTGTAGCAGTTTAAGATGCTACTGCCTGCTCCAGCTACTTGTAACAGCCCTCTGCTGTCAATTAATGCGGCTATAGCAGGGCTGGGGAACAGATCACGTGAGCGTTCCTCCTCCTCGCTCCTGCAAAGACATCAGGCTCAGTTAAAACCACCCACGACAGCAGTTCGAGTTAAGCTTTTAAAGCACAGGCTGACTTCTCACTGAAACAGATGAGCATTCATACAGTCTGCTCCGCAGACATCTCTTTGGCAAGAGTAACGCAGAATTAGGGGACAGTGCATTAAACACAGCAAGCTCCAAATARAAGTATTACAGTCTTGTATGTTCTGCTTATGCTTACTTCTCCAATATAGTGCTGTGTGTCTAAAGCTGAGGCCAATCTTTGCGATTGCTCATCCAAAACAACACTGACATCAAATGAAGTTTCACCCAAGCATTGTAGAATTTAATCTTCTGTGTACAGAATGGCTACGAGGAATGAAACATGTAATTCTGCAGACAGCTATTTGCATAACACCATGCCTGAAGTTCACAATGTGGCTAAAGCACATTATAAGATTTACCTGTTGCTGGTGTACAGTGAATAATAGTCTGTCCCAGTTCCTCATTTTCCTCATTTCTTAGAACATCTGCACCAGCTGTATGCAAGAAAAAATGAAAAACAGGTTAGTTGTAGGAAAAAAAAAAAAGAAAAAGTGAAATGCAGTGAAGCTGCCTAGGATGGAAGTAGTCCTTTGAAAGATCAAAGGCCTAACACTTCACCAACGTTCAAGTCTTTAACAAGTGGAGCTGTTCTGGTTTGCCACGTAAAGTCGAACGCTCAGTGYGGAAATCGTTGCAGCAGTTTGAGTTACTACTGCCTGTCCCAGCTACTCACAATGCTTTGTAACAAAGCACCAACATCTTTCATCACCGGGGAAAGATCTATGGGCCTTGAAGTAGACAGTGGAAGGACAAGCCCTTTCTGAAGAGGAAGGTCGAAATACTGAGAACCATAAAACATTTTCTTTCTGGCAGAAAATGACAGAAACAATACTGCCAGTTTAGAATGAAAAGAAAAAACAAAAAAATTGTTTGTTTTTTTTTCCTTAAACAGGCAAATCTTACACATTTAGAAAGAACATGGCACTGCCTATGTGTAAGCAGCCACCAAGCACTTTCAGAGACAGCTTTTGTATCCCTATAAAGATTTACATTTTCCAAATTTCCCTATTCAAAGACAACATACACTGTTATTCGGCCTAGTCTGGCCCAAAATAACACTGCCGGTTTAGTACAACGAAACACTTACCCTTCTCACGATCCATCAAGGCACCTTGATCTTGGTGACTGGAATCTTCAGCATTAGAGTTTAAATAAGAATCACAACCCCAAAATGCACAGCACTGGTAAGCATATGGTACAGAGAGTGACCTGAAATACAGGCAGAACAACAAAGAGTGTTACCCGTTGTAACCTGAGTTAAGATTACCGTCTATTAAAAATATTTAAGTGGCACACTTCGGTGCTAAAACTGAAGCTTCTTTTTGTCACAGTCACTACTAAAAAACTATTTCAAATTGGATCAGTTGTAACCATTTCTGATGAACTTTTGCACTGAGATAAAGGACAGGTGATGCATCCAAGTCTTGTCTGCTGCAAGGAGTACAAAGAAAATTCTGTGATGTTTAGCTCTCTTTACTAATCATTCTACTCCATACACAAAACAAATTCTGATCAGTGTTTGTGGCATCCCTGTACAAATTAAACTGAAAACTAATTAAGCAAGTTAATTAAAGAGTAACTGTTTTCTAAGAAAGTTAATTCCCAGATGACCGCAATGTTAAAAATTACATCTTTCCTTCTCACTCTTCATTTTGTGGCCCCGAAATACGTTGGTGGTTTTTTTGGGGGTTTTGTTTTGTTTTGTTTTTTTATTTTGCTATTGTCTTTTTGTACGTTTGACAGAAATGGTGCATACTATTAATCCTGGTAGAGAAGAAGTACAGCTGCATACAGAGTTTTAAGAAGTCCACATAAACAATGAAATAATAGCAGACCAGAAGCTAATTTCTCTGACTCAAGGCTACAGTATCAACTATCTGCAGTATTGTTCCTGAATTCTGTTCTTGTAAATACTTAGGAGGAACATCAGTCTAAAGGATCCCACAATGCATTAGTTCTCAAACACAGATCAAAACCTAAAAATCAATCTGCTGTTTCCACGGGACTGCTGAGGCCTGACACGGATTCCTTTGCTGGCCTTAAGACAAATTAACAGTATCTTCATCTCCATTTTTTCCATCGGACAATATGGGAAACAATTTCTAACTGCTTTTTGAGGACTGAAATATTAATGTGCAGGAAGATCTTTGAAAATGCAAAGCAGTTAATCACTGTCTGATCCACCTCCCACTGAAATCAGTACCAGGTTTCCATCTGAATGATTACTGTTACTCATCATTTGCCTTCAAGAATAAACAGCATATGTGTAAAGCGCGGTGATTATGGAATCAGACACCTGCACGTCTGCTCCCATTTTCCACACTCTGAACGACAAATGTGCTCAGTTCAATAACAAATGGAATCCACCCAAGCCACTACTCCAAAGTCAGATGATATCTGCCTGAAAAGTGGTGGAGGAAAAATATAAAAGGTTCCAAAAAAATTGTCTGGAATGGCTTCTATACCAGAATAGTCAGATGCCCTTTTATATATGCCAACATTAAGGCCCTACAGGACTCAGCAGATTGTTTGTCACGAGTATTATCTAAACTGGCTTCATTTATTGTCATGTTGCTTGTTACTGTCAAAATAAGCGAGACACTCTGTAGCGTTATTTACCAACGTACCGGAGCTTTGCAAAGTTCTTTGCTGCCAAAGCTTCTTTCAACTCAGAATTGCCTGCAAGTTTAAGCTGGTTCAGTCCACTCAATCCTTCAGTTGGAACTGAAGTGAGTTCGTTGAAACTTAGGTCTCTGAAATGTGAATATTAAGACAGTGTTACAACAAAGTAAGTTAGGAGATCCTATAGCATACGCTTCATTGGAGTAGGAAGGCTTTTTAAGTCTCACACCGAGGCTGTGGTCTAGCAAATGCCTGTCAGTGCAGCAGGCACTTTGAAAAAGTCTGCCCTGCATACGTTCAGCTAGTGAGAGGTTTCGTGATCCACAGAGATGAAACATACAATGGGCACATGCCAGTTTTAAGCTAAAAACATTTACTCTCTCAGCAGATTAATGATAGAGGGAGGACGCTGCTGCACAGAATAGCCTACTTACAGGTTAACAATAGCTCCAACAGTGGTGAAAGCTTCCTTGTGGATCCGATGGATCCGATTTCTACTGAGGTCGCTGCAACAAATGCCAAATGAGATTATTTTAGCAGTTTCATCAAAACTTCGTAACAGCCACTGTACTGAGAAAAAAGCTAAGGTGACAAATACCTGATGCCTTTGTCAGAAAAGCTGAACAACCCTCCCATTTCCCCTCTCTCCCCAGTCAGCCAGGTGCAGTAGCAGCCAAATCCCTTGGTAAGGCTGCTGTATCCTGCTTCACCTCATCCCCAAGATAGCATCCATCTCCCATTCCTGCCCCCTTCCCCTTCCTTCTGCCAGCAGCTCAGCCTGCGCTCCCAAGGCAGAGGCCGGCTCTGGCACCACCCGTTCCCAGGCTGAAGGTGCCAGGACGATCCCTTCGGTGACAACCACACCTGCGGCAGAGCACGTCAGCAGGGGTGGGGGAAGACAACAAAAGAACAAGCAGAAGGGCATCTGCTCTGTTGGATTTCAAAATCCAGATCCAGCTCCTGCTGGACCACCATGACTTATATTATGACATTTCTTTCAAAACACCTGTCAATTTTTGGATTTTTTTTCTGATAATTTCAATGTTCCTATATAATCTTCATATAGCTAGAGATGTTAAGGGGAGGCGATAATTTTGTTTACTGGTCTGCTCCTCCTGAGGAAAACTGATAGGATCTCTCCAATAAATACTACATAATGCAATAATATAGTAATAATGTAGTGCAAAATAGTGGACTACTGAAAAAAAAAATCTCCTTTTTTATCTCCATATATATATATATATATATAAAAAAATCTTTATAGATTAGAAAAACAAAATGGAGAATAGAAAGAACGAGACTGAAACTGGCTGCTGCTAGTATCTCTTGTACGCGGTTTGCTTCACCTTCGGATCCAGCAGACCTGGCCTTTTGCCATCAATCAGATTTGTAACACCAAACCCTGACATCAGTTTACATGGGAATCAAAAACATTATCTGGTTTTACTCAGTACGCAGCTATGTGCACTTACAGGATACGAAGGGAGGACAGTCCTTGAAAGGTATCGTCTGTGATTTCATGGATTTGATTATGCTGTAAGGAACTGCAAAGTGAAGAAGTAGAAACAGAACTTTATTGGCAAACTGGGCTGACTTCAAACTAAGGGATAGCTCGGTGCCTGCTAAGACATAGATTTAGCCTTACCGATGGCAAGATTTTTCTCATTTCCCCTTGTAGGCAAACTGTTTAAGTATCTGCTCTGCACTTTGCATTAGCCATGTTACTACAACCATGAAGCTCTTCCGTGGCACCTCTGCCCAATCCCAATTCACAATTCATTTAATTTAGAAAAGACCGTTAAGTGTGGACTGAATTATTTCTAAGCTAGAAGTAACATTTAGTGAACTTTGAAGAGTCACACTGAGATTTAAAACAAACCTACTTAATTCTGAAGGAATCTTTAGGCCGCATTCTTACCCTGGGTGCACTTTCACTGCTTGAAATACAGATTTATGAAAGGAAAATGTTGAGAAGAGCTAATGGGCAAATTATACTTCCAGTTCACTACCTCCCTTTACAATGAACCATGTGTACACTGAGCCCGAAGATGTCAAAAGTGTAACAGCAAAGGCCTGTGAGAAGTCTATTAGCCCCACTCTGGTTAAGGGGAAAGAAGCTTGAGAGCAGTAGAGGTAGGAGGAGAAGTAGGAACATACGCAGGCAGAAAAATTGTGTAAGGTCTGGAAATTAAGCTTAAGCTTTAAAGCAATGAAGTAAGGAAAAGCAAAGATGGGTTTTGAACGTGTCTTACAGGGACTAGAGGAAAAAGCATTTTACACAAGCATAGGCTGATGGTCGGAGGGAACTGAAGAAGAGCAGAAGAGATAAGAGGCAGGAAGGAAAACACATAAATGCTCATTCCATTTATGCGTATAGCACTACTACTAGTAGGYGTCCTTCATTCTTTTTTATGCCATAGGAACAATTAAACCTTAGCTAATTGAGGAAAACACAAGTGATTGAATTCTCTGTCCAGCACACTCCCTCACATGAGATGGTCATATTATCTCTCTCTGTTCTTAATCTTAGAAACTTATGATCAAACATAAAGCAAGAAAGTTTCTAGAGACTTGGACTCAGCATACTAAGGAGGTAATAAAGATAAACAACATGTATTTCTACTTACATTTCTTCCAAGGACTGGCAGCCCTTAAAACTTGGGAGGTCCTTTATGTTGTTATAAGACAAGTCCCTTCAAAACAGAAAATGGGAGAAAGGTGCTTAGTTCAACTCTTTTCAACTTGAAACATCTCATCACTTGTAACTATTAAATGGACTGGCAGAAGAGTCTTCCTGTTAGTAACATTCTGCAGAAAAACTAAAGGCAGTTTAGAGAAAATCTTGAATGGAATCACAAGTATGACCTCTCCACAGTCACCCTAACTAGCCCCGCTTTAATTATACATATTATATACACCCAAAAACGTAGAAAGACAAAACTGCTATGTCAAGCTTGCAACAGTCAGCAAATAGCAGAAATAAGGCTGTCTACATAACTCTGTAAAATGGTGATTCACTGCCTTTTATTCACTCTATCCATGTAACCCTTTAAAAACTACATTTCTGTATCTCTCCCCTTTTGTCTCTGAATTTGGTGAACAATTTCATTATTTTTTTTTACTTTCCTGAAATATTCAACCAGTGATGTAAAGCAAGCAAGCGTGAAAAAAAAAAATCCATCCCAAAACTCTCTATCTGGCAAACATTAACAACTGAAACTAGTGTCCTGCAATTGAAAAGCAATGGAGAAACAGGCCGTGCCTTTGTAGCGGCTTCAACAGCTCATGAGATCCCTCCCAACCGACATTTTTGATTCTATAGGCACTACTTTCAGCCCTGCATCTGGATATACGCGTACCCCAAACCCATACTGTACAAATTCCCTGAATTATGAGAGTTGTAATCTAAAAAGGTTTATTGATAATCTGCTTTTTTAGAATAAACTGGATAAAGGGTATGGAACGCAAGAATTTGGTGCAGATTTTTATTTAGCGTGTTGGTATCTCCCTAAGCAGAGCTAGGAAAGTTCAGATTTTCCTGTGAAACTGCAGCAAAAAAGGAGACTAGAAACTTGGAAGCAATCTTCAAATTTCTGTTCAAAAGATAAACTGCCATTTGAAAACAAATCCTACCTCCTCATTCTTTTTCCCTAGTTTTTCTTCTATAAAACAGAACATATTTTTCTCCTCCGTTTTTCAGCACTTGCTTTTGTTCCAGATTTTCCTGCGTGTGTCCTTTGTAAACACGGCTTTGCCTCTCCCCCCCAATGGTTTCATTTTACAGTTTGGTTTTTTTGCATTTATTTTAACACATCCTTACTGCTTTTTCTGTCTTGCCTTTGTATTACTATCCTCTCCCTAATCCTCATCTCCATTTCTCTTGGTTCCTGATGCTCTCTCCTGTGCTCCCAAACACAAAAAGTCAAAGCACTGTAACTAAACTCTTCCTTAACCCCCGAATGTAGATGATTACGTTAAGAATGAATGGTGGCAGAGTGAATTTGAAGATGCAAAGACTGTTCTGCAGCACCACCTTACATATCTTTTATAACATAGTAAAGAAATACAGTGCATCCCTGTAAAGGGGACCCTGTTTCAAGAATATAAGGCATTACATCAACTGTGCCACGAGTCCTGATTTGAAGAATCAAGAAACCAGAATCAGATTTCCAACTTTGACAGAACTACTAGGATGAGCAATTCTAAGCACTACTTTTGCTTTAAATTAGCTTTAAATTTCTTTTAAAACATTTTGATGCAGATGAAAATAGGAGCACAATGTGTATACTTACAAAGTTCGTAGCACCTTTTGCTCTTGACATAAATTAACAGGAATACTGTTTATCTTGGTCCCTGTTAGAGTTCTGTGAAAAAAATCCCATATATAAATGTTTGCATTGTTGATGGTAGATGGCATAACAAGCATATGTAAGAGCAGAAAAAGGATGGTGTCTCAGTTATCGGGGTGCTAGATTCACCCACCAAAATATTTTTTTGTTTTGGTTTGGTTTTTTAGAGGAGGCCACCTTCTCTGTTTCTCAGTTCTGTGAGAGGGGGGTTAGTATCAATGGCCTTTTCATAGGCTGTTGTCAGCTTACCCTATTAAAAAAATAATTAAGAGGCATCCAGGTATCACAGTAAGAAAAGCTATATAATTACTTAACATTTATTGACAGGAAGAGAACATACATCCAGTTGCTCTCCAGATCCACTAATCATATTTCAATCACTTCACAAGAGGCAAAACCAAGAAATTATTGGAAATTATTTGTGTAGAAGATACTTACAAACTCTCCAGATTAACGGTTCCTGTCAAATTAGGAAACCACTGCACCATGCTGGCACCCCGAATGACCCTAAAAACATTCCCACAAAAATTAGCTGTATTATGCAAAGAATTGTGACATTCAATCTTGCTATCAGGTAGATATTTTCACTAAGGAGACATTCTAACATCCTTACTGCTTTTGTTTAAATTTTACACATGAAGATAAGTCTTTTCGCTGCTTCTTATACTAGTAATTTGCTTAATAAATTACTCCTCCATTAGCAAACAACTGGAATTCATCAAGCTGGAAAGAATCGTATCAATACACATATGAAAAGGGCATAAACTTGTAGGTGGTTTGTAGTTCAAAGTTTGAAGTCTCACTCCATTTTGCTTTCTCATCACCCCCAGAACTGGTATCTTTTGCGAGCATGCATGCACTAACCTGCAAAACATTCTCACAATGTACATCCCTGTTCAAAAACCACCTAGGACATACTGCAGTTTGTTTAAGTAATAACGTGAGCATTTGGCCTGAGGTTATGTGTCTTATGCAAGGTAATGAAGATTTTTTTTTTTTTTACTAGAGCTTCTTAAGAAACTGGATATTCCCAACAATAACAATGTTTATAAAAGCTTACTGCAAAAAAATTATAATGTAAAAGGCAGTCAGAAAATCTAGTTATTTTGAGTTCTTAGCCACAACATTTCATATCCATTTATTGTACTATATAGTTGAGATGATACTTACAGAGAATGCAGATCTGACAGATTCTGAAATGCTGAGTTCCCCACAAAAGACAAAGGATTATCATACAAATGTCTGGGAAATKAAAAACATGTTTCAATTGCTGTTCTTACAGTCACTGTCTGCTAAAGACTAAAAATAGATGCATGAAAATTACTTACATCGTTCTTAGAAGGGGGTTTCCTGCAAATGCACCATCAGGAATTATGGAAATGTAGTTACTGTGAAATCCCCTAAAGATATTAGCAAAGAAGAAAACCAACGTTTAAAAATATACTGCGAGTAGATTCAACCAATAGCCATTTTCTTCACACCTACTCAATTCCCAATCGTGCCAAAAATAGGATTGTAGTTAAATAGGAGTAAGTCAAACTGTATGAGTAACTTTGAAGGCATGATTTCTGTCTACTGCACAGCAGCTAAACTGAAAATATTACATTAGAAAGAAACTGTTCTGTCCAAAACATGATCCTGTGCTTTCTCTCTTCTTCCTCCTCTCTTAAGGAGGGGACAAGGAAAACGTGTGATCAGTGAATACTTAATTCTGCTACTGGAGGCCAAAACCAGCTCATGATTAAGATCTATGCTAATGGTTCCCCTGGATAAATTGCTTGCTTATGTAACTCCAAAACCATTTTCAATAGGTTCCCTCTCTAGCTGATGATTGTATTTTCCTTTAATTATAGCATCACTTAGCATAACTTAATCTGATCTAGGTTGCTGCATAATGAGACAAGCATTCTTAAATCCGGGAATTTCTTTTCCCTTTTTATTTATGGAAAGGAGAAAGAAAACTGGTAAAAAGGGAGAGTAAGTAATACTCACAACTCCTTTAGACTTGGGAGTGCTTTTATGGCTTCAGGGAACTCTACCATGTTATTATAATTTAAATCCCTAGAAGAAACAAAGCAGGAAAATTACAGAATTCTTAACAGTGGATCATGAATTGTTAAAATAATTTTTATTTAACACAATTCAATGAAAGTAAAAAGTTCTCAGAACATCTTTAACTAGACTGTAGAATAACTTGATTTTTAACTTAGATTTAGTCTTCTGATGTTGTACATGCTTTATAACCAGCTAATAACTTGGGTAAGATATTTAATATTATCCAGAGGATTATTCATATTAAGTCAAATGACATTTCCTTACAGCAAAGCTCAGTATTTTTCAACAACTCACAGATTTTTCTTCAACAGAATTTACATGGAAATGAACTAAGATTTCAAAGTTTAAAAAAAAAAAAAGGAGATACAAATGACTACTCTTTGTTAGCTTACTAAGAAAACTTTTTGTTCAGGTTTTATAAAATAAACAGTAAATAAGCCATTAGGTAATAGCAGATCTTGTAGCCAAACCAATTATAAATATTGACCGGAAGCAGAGGGGAATCTCATCACACTGAATCACCACACATCAGTGATTGGGATCTGCTGAAATCTCAGTTAACCTGTCACCACATTAGCAGTAATGTCACAACCAGCTAGTCTTTTTTCTGCAAAAGGGACTCCTTATGAGAGGGAAAAACATTTTGAGAGTCTTACATCAGCTGGGCACATTTACACAGCACCTAATTATTACTTAATTGAGGTTCTAAGAGAATGACAAGATAGTTGGAGTAAGCAGCATTCCTGAACTCATCCAAACTCCTCATGTTAACAGAGGTTGTCACTGGCTTTAACGTGCCCTTGTCCTCCTTCATTTGTTTTATTTATTTAGCATTCTCCTAAGCATAACAAAATGCACTGTCAAAGGAAATAGCGCATTCACTGAGCGAGTTGAAGGGAAATGGGGAGTGTAACCCAAGCGGCTGAAAGCCATTCCTCGCCAAGGCGGCGCTCCGGAGGTCGAAGAGTACTGTGGAGCTAGGATCTGGCCACTATGGACACCCAGTTCTGGGGGGAGTATGCATTGTCAGCGGGCACGACAGACACAGGGCGAGGGGAAGGTGATGCTTCCCGCCCCCATCCCCTGTTTCTCTCTGAAGGAACATAAGGCTCGCTGTTTCAGATAAACCAGTCCATCATCTTAGTATTTGCCAGTATTTGAAGTGAACTCAGGTGAATCTCTTGTATGAGAGGCTGGGAACCAGGAGCTGGGCTGTTTTCTACCAGCCCGCAGAGGATCGGTTCAGGAGCTGCGGGGACGTGTGAGCAACAGCCTCCTTGGCAGGCAGTGGTGCCCATCCAGTAATAGAGGAGCAGTGGAGAAACAGCCCGCTGCAGCCCTCTGAGAAACCTCCTATCGTCACACAACAGTTTTGGCAGTGTATCTTAAATACATTTAATCCTGCAGTAAATCTGAGAAACAAATATTTGTCCCTTATCACCCACAGGGCCACTCAAACACTTCTGATACATCCACCTGACTCAGTGGAGKGCTATGCAAAGATACACCAGCTAGATCAGGGCTAGAAACATTAGAGCCACATCATCCAGCATGACATTTCACCCAGGCTAATATTTACCTGCTTCTCAACATAGTTAATTAGTTTTGGTGGAGCACTGCACTGATACTACCCTTCAGTTCTGAAACCTGAGCTGGACCTGTGTCGGTGGTATGTGTTGTGCTGTGCACACATGCCTTATGTGCAAAATCTTCACCATACCAGTAAAGTAACCTTGATTAAGCTGGGAATGAGACAAACACTGAACAACGAATTACTTTAGGAAGCATACTTACAAGGTTTCAAGGTTGTCTAATCCATCAAAGCAGTGTTTTCCTATAGTTTTTATTTTATTATTATGAAGATGTCTAAAAATAAAAAAAAAACAAGTATGAAAATAAGTGAATGATTTCATATGTTAACAAATTAGCAGGTATTCCTATGAAATCAAGACAGTTAAATGGTTTAGAAAAAGACATTACATGGGGTGGATTATGCAGAAGAATGTCTTTCACTTCTAGACAGAAATATTTCATCCTCATATGGGAACAGAATAGATTGCCCACAGTCAAGACAACCTATTGTAAACCTTTATTCRCTATCCAGAAGTGTGATAAAAATATGATTTAAACATATAAAACAAAGCAATTTTTCATATTCATCCTTGGAGATATTTAAGACTACACAGAAACAGGTCTGTGGCAGATAATGTTTTCTTCTTTTAGTATCTCTGAAAGCTTTCTCTGACAACCATTGGTTTGAAACGTTCATTACTAAAATGAGACGTCAGGAAAGTATACAGCAATCTCGCTGCCCATAACCCATTTGACTTTCTGTTTAGGAGAAAGTCTTTAGCAAACCTTCAGCAGGTTGTCTAAGTATACAAGATATCATCTCGTGGTGGTGGTATAGGCTGTTACTAGACAACTGAGCTAAAACATCGCAAAATACCATTTTCAGTGCCATCCTGGCTTAACCAAAACTGTAGCTAAGGAGAGAATCAAAGTGAGCTATGAAACACAGTTACAAATACTCACAGAACAACAAGACTTGAAAGGTTTGTAAATGCATAGTCAGGAATGTGTGTTATTTTGTTAAGAGCCAGCGTTAATGCCTGCAGAGAGGGGAGATTGCTGAGCGGATAGATGGGAACTTCTGTCAAGCTGTTGTCATCCAACCAAAGGTGACGCAACTGCACCAGACCCTCAAAACTGTCTTCTGGTATGGCAGTTATATGGTTAGCATCTAAACGCCTACATTAAAACAGAAAGAATTCACATAGTAAACTCACAAACTAGAGATAAGTAAAAATATCAATTAAAGTCCTATTACTCCTCAATATTTTTTTTAAGCTTAAATATGCTTCACTGAAATAATTTAATATCAGAAAGTTTGAAGGTTTACCGAATGATGCATGGACACCCTTTCAAGGCAAATAATGAGCCCATAAAAGAAAGTTTCATAAAAATTTCTTCTCAGACATTTTTAATAAAGCATTTTAACAAATTCGTATGCTTATAATCAGCTTAACAAACTGAATTGGCAACTCTTAAGACACCTCTCCCCCACAAACCCCCCCGAGCTGCTAATACTGGAACAAGTCTTTAAAATGGTAGCTTGATCGTGTATCAAAGATTACAAAGAGGCATTTACTCATTTGAACTGATTATCCCTATAGCTACATTGTCGGTAGCATCATATACTGTTATATGCTTTGTTTTGTGGTACTACTATACACCTTAAGCGACGACTTTAGAGAACAGGATTATTAAAAGCAGTTCTTGAATGAAGTCAGTTATGAACCATCCTGGCAAATAAAACCATCAACTGAAACTGAGCAACTTCTTTCACTCTTGCACCTGATCCTTTCTAGCGTGCTCCACAAAATAAATGCAAAATAGCACATTAGCACTGTTGACTATTGTACATTATTGGATTTGCCATCACACTTTTTCCCCAAATGAACTCCGACTGCAAACATTAGCAGCAGTAACACACGTGGAAAGCGACTTAGCTATCTTCCACACAGAAAGTCAAACCACGTGCGACAATTACTTCTGCTACAGTTATCGGCTCACCTACGCTATTGAGTTTCACAGCTTCTTCAGGTTTCAAAGCATCAAAAAAAGAACTCCACACCTGGAAACCTAGGAGGCTAAAATGCACGTCCTCAGCTCTGACTCCAGATGGGAAGCCCTCACGACGGGAGGCACAGGTGTTACTGTCAGAGTCTCACCTAGAATCCTTAACCATGACAACTGAAAACCTGATACGGCACTCCTTGTCTGATGGCTTTGGCAGCGACAACAGAAACTCTCGTGCAAAATGACATGTGCTTCTTCCTCACGCAATACGCTCTGAACCAATTTGTTTTTTCATCTTCCTACATTAGCAGCGACGGTACTTGGATAGCATCACTGGCAACCAGGGCAGGCAAAAGGCACAGACAGGGACCGGTTCAAGTTTGCCTACACTATACCATGTAACCAGATGCATTGGGGACGAAAGTGGAAAACCACCCATACTAAAAGCTTAAGCTTGGATGTACGCAGACAGAAGCCCCAGGAATGGGCAGCAGCAAGGGATGACCCAGGAAGCTGCAAAACATTAACAAAGCGCTATTCTTCYTAGGGCGATGAGAGGAAAGGTCAGCAGTGATAGCCCACGAGATGAAAAAAATGAACTGTAACAAACCCGAGCCAGCGTAGGGCTGAGAGCAACAGGCAATGTTTGACTGTCCTCTGACCTAAAGGCTGTCTTCTCTAGGTCAACACACAGCTGAACYGTGGTGACTTCGCTGCAAACATGGAAGAAAACACCTTGCATAACTGCTCCGAAATGACTGGTGTACCAGCCATGCTATGCTATGTATGCTGCTGTCTGGGGAGACAAAACATGTATACGCTGCTGCATTAGCATCAATGTTCATTACGATACAAATCAGCACAGGTTTTGAGTTATATTAAGCATTCACTGTGTTTCTAAAGCCATGATCAGACATGCTCTTGAAAGTCTAGCTGGGTTAGTTTAAGAAGTCATTGCCTCCAGCCGTTCATCCCGTCCCTCTCTGGGCTGGCAGAGTGGACCAAGTGACTGCGCTACATTTGTCCCTGGGCACAGTCACCAACAGCTTAAATAGTAGTGAAAGTGCTTCTGGACCCCAATGCTTAAAGGACGTGCTGAATTCAAAGAGAGAAGACAAGCTTGATCAAGAATTAATGCACTTAATCTATTTCTGTGAAAAAGAGTTTTGTTGTTGTGATGTGCATGGTTTAAATATTTCAAATTATTAGGGGAAAAAAGTCAGCAGCTGAATTTTCATGTAATAAAAAGTCAAGAAATGCATCAAATTAAGTAAGAAATACACCAATATAAGTGGGAACTTACAAAACTGTCTGCAGTCAAAGCTCCCTCCTAAGATGAGTGAAGTGCCATTAGCTCTAAAGCTGTACATCAAAGAGCTAATTCCTATGGTTCATATACTGGCATCCCCTTATCATTTGCCCCATGGTCTGACAGGTGTGTACGCTATTCTGTTTGAATGCTTTTAGGCTGCACTGAGACTGGAACATTTCAGAGAAATTAAATGTCTGATGATAATAAAGGAAAAAAAATATAAGGGGGGGGTAAGGAAAAAAGCCTGCGGCTCTGCTTCAGAAAAAAAAAAAAAAAAAAAAAAAAACACACACAAAAAAAAAATAGAAATTACCTGTCTTTCTTCTCTCTCCTAAATTCACACACCTCCCTGAAGATCAAAAGAATTATTTTCCAGTGGAATAAACATATCCGAGTCTTCTCTTCAACTAATTTCTCCCTGCCCCCCCCCCCACCCCCCCCCGTTTTTTTTTAAGCAAAGCAACATACTCAAGAGGCAGGCTTCAGTCCTTGTGACTACTTGTCTACGCCCATGTTTGTACTTTCACTGTGCTCCTTGCTAAATTCCATTTACTCAAGCAGACTTTGGAAAACAAAAACACACACCGAAGCCCCAAGCCCTGCTCCTCCTCTCCCACAGTTAAAGCAGAAGATGACCAGAGGAAGGACGGACGCATGCAATGAGGGAGTCAAACTCTCAGCCAGGGAGAAAAAGAGGGTCATGGAGATGATGACGGACCCTTCATCCCAAGCTTGCTTTGCCAAGACCTCCATCCCCCAGCGCAGACGGATCRAGTACCCAAGTGACTCTGCATCTTAAACCGATGGCTCTCCACAGCCACCAGTCTGTCGTGTTCATCTTCTCCTGCCCACAGCAGTAAAACTGAGGGGGGGGAAGACAACCACCACCCACTGTTGTCACTGAGCAGGGAGGTTTGGAAGGTGAAAGAAGCTGCTTTCCTGGCTCTCTGTCACTTCTTGGCAAACCTTTGGCATCATCTTAACAAACGCAATGTCTGAATAGAGCTGAAAGTAATTAGCGATGCCAAATCATAAAGCCAAAGTCAAGCAGAAAGACAGGACATCTTGCTGTGATTATTTGTGTCTCTCTCACTCCCCATTTACACAGTGACTTCCCGATCTCCAAGTCTGAAGATCACTGTGCTAGCCCAAGGTTTTGCCAGAGGCCAACAGATATATTAATACAACAGTTGAAAAGGGACGGTTTGCTCAGAGTTTTCACTGAGCTGCATTTACAGTTTTAAAGGGAAAACCTGTGATTTACAAATGTTATAGGAATAAGCGCAGCATCAAAAGAACCAGAGTGGGTATTAGTATGATTACACAAAAAATATTTATTGGTGCTGGATTCCTGTAATTAGTTGTAGTACCTCAAGACTTATTTTTAACTAATTCAGCCATTTCTGTCTCATCCACATTTTTTGTGTTCCTTCATGCCTCTTAGTGTAAGCCTGACGTGCCACAGTTATTTTTTCTTTTTCTTCCTCTTCCACATAGTCAAAGCTTATCCACATTATGTTCAATGCACGAAACACAGCTGAAATGCTTCTATTTAAAATGGGAAATGCACATAATGGAGTACTTTGTGAAACAACTGAAAAGCAAACCTAAAATATTTGACAACTTCCACAACAATATTACAACTAAAGGACCACACCTTTTCTTTAAGATGGGATAAGGGAGTATTCGCTAGCTCCCATAACTAGCAAAGTACAAGTAACATTCTTTGCTTGGACTGAACTTTTACAAAGACTGCGCTTTTCCATTAAAGTGTTAAAGATAAGACTATGTTCTTTAAATTAGAGCTTGCAGCATGTACTTAAATTCCTTAATCTTTCAGAAGCTACTCCAACTCCAGCTTCCCTATAGGCATTGGCTTGTGAGAGACCTTTACTTTTAGTCTATAAATTCAGAGTTCACTTGCGGAGCTGTCATCTTCACTTTTATTACCTGTCAGGTTCCCTCCTCACACAAACTCCAACTCCACAAGAAGAAAGAGCAGGAGAATGATAGAAACCTATATATTCAGCACCTCTTATATCAGTATTTGACCTATTGTTAAAACAAGTACAGAACATAGCAACTTAAAGGTCTTCAAACAATTAACTCAGCTTGAAGGAAACTATAAAACTAATATGAACTCCTACCTCAATTCAAATGAATAAGAAGTTCCAAAGTCTAACACACACACATATATGAATTTTTTATATTTATATAGTAATATAAACACACACAAAATTACCATTCCAACTCCAGTATATTTCAAATTTTCATAAAGCTTTTCACTACAAGTCTCAGGCCAGGCCTGCCAGGAGTACACTGGTGTATGGAGAGCAGGTATCTGGGAGGTGGCACAGCATGGCATCCAGCTTTTTTAATACATTACAGTGGGGGGGGAAGGGGGAAAAGGCAGGAAAAAATGGTGATAAATTTATTCGTTTCTGGAGCATTGGGAGATCAAGGAAGACGAAGAAAAAAAAAAAAAAAAAAAAAATCACCAGATCTCCTCAGTGTTTCCTCGGGATGTCCCAGGAGCCAGCCAAGCCCCCTCCTCCCCTGGTCTCAGAAGCACCCCTGCCCCACACCAAACTGCAGCAGAAACTGCTGTGTCAGACACTTGCACAAAAGCAGGTGTTTGCCAACGAAGCAGGCACAGGAGCACGGTTACTGGGCACAGCGTCTACTTACAGGGTTAAAAGGGCTAAAAGGAAAGGATACGCGTGGCCCCGTGGGCTGGGCTGGCCAGCAGCACTGCTTAGAGCAGGCTCCCTACAGCCCACATCCCTGGGGAGGCCTCCAGGACCACGCTCCCACATCTCCTCCGGCTGCCCAGTCCCTCCAGTGCTGCTTCTCTGCTTTATTCTTTTCCTATTCTCCGAAAGACGCCAGGTGCTAGCAGTGAGGGTTCCTCCCCGCCGGACCAGGGAGAGGCAAGGCGGAGCATCCCTCGGCCATGCAGGTAGGGTCGTGACACAGCCAGGCTGTGAAACCAGCAGCTTTGCGTGATCCCAGCTGGTCTGGAAGGAGCAGGAACACGATGGGGAGAGCTGGGCACAAAGCTCAGTAGGGGGAGAAAAGAAAATCCTGTGTTTTGATCTCATCCTGTAGTGTCTCCAGGCACGTTATGGTCAACCCTCACTCTGCTGGGGCAAACCACCGACAGCATGCCGCTGGCCATCGCTGTAGATGCTCCCCGAGGAGCCAGCCATGCTCCTCGCCGCAAAGCCCACCTGGGTATTGCGGATGCAAGATACATGCCATAAACATAATCTTAGAAATAATATTCATTATGAACGTACTGCCACGCATTTTGCCTGGGAAGAGGAGACCGTCGCAGATTTGTTTGCAGCTACTATCCCAGCCTCGCTGTTAGCCTCGCTAGCTCTCATCTGTGACCACGCTCGGCCTTCCAGGCTTCAGTGAATGGGAAATTTTAACAGCCTTGTACTAACAGCAAGAGTTTAATGTTGATGTTAATAAAAGGAAAATCACTCCCGACTCTTGTGTTAAACCACTTCTGCTCAATGGCAATCATTAAAGAACTTTGCTCTTTAAAGTGCTCCTTCAAAAACCACAAAGAAATCACTCAAATAACACTGGAGTAGATTTTTAGTTTTTGAAGTTGAGTACTGATAAGCCTGGTACCTAGGAAATTCTGCTACAATGCAAGGCAATAAACCCACCATGTTAAGAGAGGTCCTTTAAAATACTCGGCACGTTTGCTCACTGTATCAAGCGGCAGCTCTCTGTACCTTGTGTTGAGAACACCAATACAAGGATTTGCTTTATTCCAAGACAAATTTACAGCAGCTCTCAGAAACTAACAATACACGCAAAAGCTATTTCAACCACCAGTACTGATGTGCCAGCATAGCTATTCTTCTATTTAAACATTTAAGATGGTACCAGTCAGAGATCACACAGTTTGCTGCAAATTACCCATAGAGGATTCAGCTGATCTTTACCTACATGCTGTGTAACTGCACCATCCCAGTTAAGTTTCTGGTTATGCCGTTTCCAATTTCCCCATTTTTATTTAAACATCAGCAATTCCTTAAGCAAGCCCAGACAGTTAAAAAAAATAAGGTTACAAAAATCCCAGAGATTCCTGAAGCTCACAAGAAATACCCATACCTCACTTTCAAGAAAACCAGAACAGCTTCTAAAAGTGAACATGGCATAGAAAAATGAGATTCTTGTCATTCATCAAGTATGTAAACTTCACAAAGCACTATATTTAAACTGCTCATATTTAAAGATTTTTCAGCACCGTCAAACATGCTCTTATACATTCCTTACTCTAAAAAGAAAAAAAAAAATGCAAGGGAGAAAAGCATATTCAGCATATTTAAGTTTGTATTGGTTTTGCAGGTTACAAAGAAAATGTGTGTGAATTTCTCCCTTTCCCATAGTTTAATCCTATAGCTTAACACAGACTCACTTGAGGGCTGGTCCCCTTTAACCCTTTAATAAACAGTGAAGTAGGGAACTAAAAAACCTCTGGAGAAGACGACCCATTAGAAGTTGGTTAGGTGAAGAACCACCTGCCACTGTTAAAGGTGCATACTACGTACAAGAACATACAATGCTTCTTAACTTCATCTAGTCATTGCTGTTAATGAACATCTTCCACAGTCTCCCACACAAGATTATCCTTACAGATAGCCCTGTCCTTCAAAACTCTGTAATCCAGAATCACAAAATTATCAACAGAAGCCATAAAACAGACTTTAAGAAAAAATTAGCAGAATTAGAAGAGAACTGTGTATTTTTTGATACAAGACAGTGTTTGCATTGTCCTCTCCAAATTCAGGGATCTTCCCTTCTGACACCTTTCAACATGCTTATGGTTTACGTTACTATAATTGTTGTCACCAGCGTGAACTACCGCTTAAAGCTGTGCGGTTTCATTATGGTACCAGCAGAATGTTTCTAGATTTTATTTGGGTTTTGGTTTTTTTATAAATACAAATGTAACTTGACCTGTATAAGGAATCCTTCCTGAAATAAGAAAATAATAATAAGGCTATAGCAGATATCTGCTATAGCACATTTAAAATGTGTCCTGACTGACTGAAATAGGTCTCCATCCTCTGTCCCCACCCTTTTCCCGTACATTTTTACCCTGCAAAGCAAGATCCTGCTCTCATTGCTCTCAATTCCACACTAGGACCCCAGTCTTTCCTGCCTGGGCCAAGCAGATTCCCCCTCCCAGAAAATATCATCACGTTCCAGTTCAGCACGTTCATGCCTCCTGCCTCATCCTGCCTCAAGCCTGCTCCAGCCTTCTGAGATAGGAAGGCAGACTGCAAAACTGGTTATGATCCTGCAGCGGAGGCTGCGAACAGACCAGGCTAGGGAGCCAGAACTGCTACCGGGTACCGCAGAAAATTACTGCTGACCACATGCATGAAGACACTTACCCTGCAGCTCAGGTGAACACCCACACAAAGAGAAAGGCAGGAGCTATCACAGTCGAGTACCACACTGGCGCGGTCCCAATACCCACAATTTGGGAATCTGGCATAACAGTGTAGCTGCAGTGCTTTGAACTATTGCTGTAGAACGCTCTAATATTCCCTGTACGTGGGCATGTGTGCACATGTGCAGGGACAGTAACTTGGCGATTCCTGAACTACAATTATAATAAATTGTCTCCGATACGTTAGCAGCTAGCTATTGACAAGCTTTCAGAAATGACTCCTGGATTTGATGGCAAATGCCCGCTAAAATTAGCAGCAATTTGGTTTTTGAGTTTAAATGGAACACAGTTCTCCTTTCTAAAGCATCTGAAAGTCTTTGTTTAAATAACATAGTTCCAATATTCGTCACACACTGAGGATTGTACTAGAATATTCTGTGCTATGACTTAAAATTCATATGTAGCTGGGCTTCTGGGGTGAATTAGAGCAACCCTAGAAGTTGCTGTAGTTTGCAGAACCACTTGACAAATCCCCACATTCTGAGTCAAAGCTCAGAATCAGCAGTGTTACCAAAAAAAAAAAAAAACCCCACCAACAAAAAAACCCCACACATCACAGTCAAATATGCTTCTTATGCTAAGGCACCTAAACAAGTGACCCTCTGAAATGGCTTCCCGGTCCTTTCAGGCTCTGCACACGCTGCTGGAGCAGCGCACCGCTCTACTACCTCTGGCTCTCCGTATGATCCTTGGATCGCCAATAAACCTCACCGACACCATTTCCAGATCTGAAGTACAAAGTACGCCACTTCATTACCTTGCGATAACAACAATACACTGTTGATGCTTTGCAGTAATCGAAATGCATCAAGACTATTGTTTACATTTGTGAAGCTCCTTATTTGTCAGGTTTTTCTGCTACCAAAAGCCGCGGGCACAAGTGCCTTCCGTCTCGGTAGTGCAGTCCCACGGTCCCAGATAGCACGGCATCTTGCCATGGGAGAATACATCCTGCCAGATAAACTTTTCTGGGGTGCTAGACAGCGAGTTTCCACTCAGTAAAACTCTTACATTCTGCTAAATTTCACCTCCATAAATAAAGGACTCTATTCTAACTCTCTTTCGGAGGCCAGAACTGGGAAAATATCCAATGTAAACAGAAAATAAAGAGCTGTCGTTTAGTATTCTGAACCAGGCTGGCTACTCGCCAGCTATAACATAAATATTAGAGATCATGAATCTCCCGTAACCATCTTCTTTATTTCCACCCAGGCATTTTTACTGGGCTCGTTAATACATACAGTGTGGCAACCACCTTCCTACGCAGCTAGAAACTGGAGCACATTAAGAGAGAAATTGGATAGTTCGACAGGAGTTGCAAACCAAATGATTATCAATATACTATAAAGTTTTATGAGCAAGTAATCTGTGTCTTCACGAAGAAAAAATCCCCCTAAAGCTTACTTCAGAGCAAACTGGGAAATTGCCAAAAGAGAGTCAGTTAAGTGATGTTTAAACTTGCAGGTTTTGGATGGAGATTATATATTAAAAGGTAGAAGCAGGTTTTCTAACGTATATTCTGCAGAGGGATATTTGTTTTAGAAGAAGGTCACAGCAGCTCAGGAGCTTTAAATCCATTTTTGACACAAATTCCTTTGGGGGGGGGGGGGGGGAAAATTTTTTTCCTTTTTTTTTTTTTTTTTTTTTTTTTTTTTTTTTTTTGAAAAAAGGACAACAACGGCGAGGGGGATTTTAACTTTTTTTTAAAAAATTTTTTTTTGGGGGGGGGGGGGGGGGAAGAACTTTTTTCCATTTTTTTTTTTTCTTCTTCTTTTCTTTTTTAAAGTTAATAAAGCAGCCTGCTGGCACTTATGTTTCCATGTTCACACACAAAAGTCAGAGGACCAGTCCTACATTCCTTTGCCAGAACGTGCTCCCTACATTAGCAGGGGATATGTATAACTACACTGTAATTTTATGAGTGATGCAATACACTGAAAATTTTCCTGAAATTCGTTAAAATGACAGAAATGCATTCTGGTGAAGTAAACAAATTGCACAAGAAAAATGCTTCACATTTCTCACGACACTTGTCTCAAAAACCGATTTATTCTCAAATTGCTGCCAATTCTAACAAGTTATGGTGATCTTGCAATGCAGACAGATATCCCTCTCGGGAACAGAGAGAGGGACAACCCAAAGCATGATCCACACCAGCGGAAGAAAAATCTTTCTGAGCTTCTGACACTGATGGCTTCCAGACTGGATTTGCCCACCATATTTCTAACAGCTATTCTGAGAACTCAATCCGGTTTTTCTCAGAAAAAGTAACAAGGAGCTTGCTACTTATTAACCCAATTTCCTCCCTTTTCACCTTCCTAAAATTGATAGAGTTTATCATTCGCCTATGAACAATGAAGCTCCCAGAAAGGGAAACCTCACCACACTTTAAATTGTTACTATTATATTTTAATTACAATGGTATTATGTCAAGCGATTATACTGGTTACATTATACAATATTACATAATCATTCCATGATTTTTTCCAACAACTAAAATGTCTGCTTTTTTTAAATGGCTCTAATGTCATCTTGTTTCCAATCATATTAAAAATATATGAATTTAAAAAAAAAAAAAAAAAAAGAGAGAGATGCTGGCTTAACTTATACGTCCATTATTTTTCCCTTAATTTTGTCCTTTCCCTTTTGCACATAAAATGATCATCAAACCAGCAACTGGAGATTTAATATTTTAAACTTTAATTAGAGAACAAACATTGCTGTAAATAAGTAGAGAAAAAAGCGTGTTCATCAAAAATGAAACGGATGATTTGTAGACAACAGAAGTATTTACTAAAGTAGTTTCTTTTTTGGCATCACAGAAATGCTGGAAGCCAGGAAGGAGTTTTGTTTTGTTTTTTTAAATAATTACTAAAGTGTTATTCACATCAGGTAATTTGAAGGATTTTTATTACAATGCATAGCATTTGCACAAAGCAGACTGTGGCCCTCAGACCAAGGTGTTCTCTTCTACACACACACTAAAACAAGAGGGAAACATGGACATTAAATTTGCAAAATGGCTGCAAATGGAAACCTGCATCTGTCCTACTCTTGGATCCAAAAACCTGGAAAAGTCCATGCCAACTCGTGGCATCAGAACTCGCTGCTCTCTCCTGCTATGAGCTGTGTGCTTCCCACGCTCGCCGTCGCGTGCAGGAGATCCTCGCTGGTAAGCAGCCCAACAGAAGCAGGTCCGTGGCTGCGCTGGGGGGAGGTGGCACGTCCCTGCACTGCACAGACTCCCGCTCCCCAGCAGGATAATCGGCCGCCAATCTTATTCTGCCCCGTGCTGCTTACTGTGCTTTCTTCAGATAGAAAAGGCGGGAATACCCGAGCAACTATGAGAAGGTAGTGGCCAAGATCCAAGTTTAGGGAATGCAGAAAGCACCTTTGCAAAACTTGCGCAATACTTTGCAAAGCTATTTTGCAAAACTAATTCCCCCCCACCCCCCCCCCGCAAAACTATTCCATAGTCTGATGCAACACTGAAAGAAACAGGATCTTAGGCCAGAAACCTGAATTTTGGCACAGAGGGAATAGACAATCTGCCCTCTCTCTCTGTAGGTAAGCAGAAAGGAGAAAAAATTTTGAAGCCCTTCCCCCCTCCACCTCCTCATCACAGTGATAAGCATCTACCACCTAGAGAGCTGTAACTAACTATTAAGGCCTGATTAAGATGCTTCATAAAACATAATAAGCCATGAGATAGTATAAGCACATATGAAATATCTTATGAGCAACTAGCAATAATGGCTGAGGTGTTCATAACTGTCTGCGTGATTTCAACACCTTCCAGTAAAACCAATACTATGCATGTCTCAAGCAATACTCCCTCCCAGAAACCCCTTTCCCTCCTCCAGATACAAAAGACTTGGGCATGATTCATTTTTGCACAACATTTTAAAATTGCTTAAACACCGTAGGACATGCAAGAAGGATGGTAAATGTTTAACTCCACCACCACTGCATTTATACAGCAATCTTGTACCTGGGTTTGGGTTTTGAAAGAGTTTGGATTTGGATCACCCCACCAAAGATGACAAATAAAATTCCTTATGAACTTTACTTGGGAAACTTTGCTCCAGTTGAAACTGCCTTATCAGAAAGTCCAGGTACGTTATTACACATACATGATTATACTTCAAAACTCTATAGAACGAAGCAAGCATGTACAAAGTGACTGAAAGTGGAACTTGGAGAACAAGGCAAGCACAAAAGCAAAGTAAGAAAACTTACAAGGACTGTAAACCGCTTAATCCCCTGATGGCCTCATTAGGTATAGTCTTCAGCTGATTGTTCTGCAGGGTTCTGTAAAAATCCGCTGTATTAGTAAAGCAGAATTTGACAATAATCTTAATCAACAGTACAGATGACAGAAGACCCCTTGGTCCTGTTATGGTTTCCCAGATTTCTAGTATACATAAAAGCATGTAGAATTACCAAGACCAGATACCCAAAGGCAACGATAAAACAAGAAAATGGTCTATTTTCAGTTTTATTTACAACTCATTAATTAACTGCATTAATTTGCAGAGAACAAGCCTCTGACATAATACGCTGAAATTCCCCTGGGAACTCACTGAAGAGGTTGAACAACTTAACGCTGGTACAAATTTGCTACAATGAATGATATTTTATTATTTTCTTGTGAAATCATCCTATACAGGCTACAAAATACACAAACCTCTAATTTTTCTTAAAGCCGCATCAATACACAATGCATTAACAATCTAATTTACAAAGTGTGTTCACAACAAAGCACCTCAGGGCATAACATTAAAAAGACACAGAATGAAACTAGAGCCAAGCTGAACTAAGTTATACTGGGGTTTTTTTAAGAACTTCTCTTATGGGACAACATATTATTGCATGATGAGCTCTTTTATAAAGAGAATGTAAGTAACTGAAATCTCACACATTATAAAATATTATTAGATTCTGGCGCATACTGGGGTAAAATGCAAGTGGACAAGTTAGTTAACTGTTAATTAATAACCAAGTCCCAAATTTTTCAAGAACTGCTAGAATTTCAGGTACCTCCAGTGTTGAGTATCCTGATGGAGATACCTCCAAGAGCCYTGACACGCTGCATTCAATTTACAAAACATCATTATGTAGTATTGCAGATGGGCCGTTTCCTAATCTGTACTCTGCTTATGCTGTTTGTTTTGCTTCTTTCTTCACAACCTCAGGGTCCTTCTCCACTAAGTTGTTTAAATATCTGTTTAATTAACTATCTATTACCCTACTAGTAATTGGAAATATTTACATCAGCATAAATGCTACGATTTCTGGATACAGGTTTTTAAAATCCCAAACAACAGAAAGCTCTTTTTATSCTTAGCTATGGGAAAACAGTTGAAGTAAATACTCTTATCTCAGAAAGGAAACCAGGACATGGGAAATAGGGCATGCAATTCTAACTCTTTTTGACTAAAAATTTTTTTCTAAGAGTAAGTCATTTTCACCTAAAGAAGCATCGAACTATGGAAATTATTTCTATCACCGGTAGGGGACGATTCAAAGGTCAAACTGTTTTAAATCTCTGTAAGTACTAGTACTACCTGRTAATGTCGGGGCACCTGATGGAGTAAGCTGACAGGGTGGAGAACAACAAAAAGCTTTACATGTCCTTTCTAGAATTTTTCCTTCTTAGGATTCTTCTGCTACAAGATACACTTCAGAAGCAAGTGTTCTAATTAAATGCAGTAATTACAGTTTAGTCAAATTCACCGCTGCTCACCATCACCACTTACAGAAGGCTTTATTAAAAAAAAAAAAAAAAAAGTAGGAGAGCTGTGATTTTGGGGAGGGGGGGCAGCAAAGAGAGGGAAAAAAAATTTTAATCCAGCCTACCAGTAAACAGGCTGGCTGTGCACTAAGAAAGCATACAGCTAGCTATGAAGCTCTAAAACCCGATTACTTACAGAACTTTGAGTTCTTTCAACCCAGACAAGGCCTTCGGATGGATAAAAGAAAGGTCATTGCCAGCCAGTCGCCTGGAAAAAAATGGCAATAATAATTTCAGTCACAAAATACAGTACTTCTACAATCATCTAACAAGGAAAATCACCAATACATCACATCTTGCAAGCAGTTATGCATTTTGCATCCAATTATGCCATATTCATGATCTTCCAAGTTTGCATCGGTTATTTCAGTCATCGCACATTTTTAACGACGAGAACGCATTACTCAGCCTCATGGACATACTTTTGCAAACGTGCTAGAAAAAAGACACCCCAGAATGATAAAGAATCTTCTTACAGTACTAGGTTTGAAAAGCGCATTTACCAACTATTAACGTGATCCTCCGGCTTTCGGCATTGCTCTGCTGAAACACATGCTCTGGTACCCATGTGTTTTTAATCTATGCAGCAGTTTCTAAAGAAACTATGCAGTTAAGTAAAAATAGCTAGATGCTAGCGTGAGGCAGGGAAAAGTTTCTATGAGAATCCCAAATGTGAAGATGATATTTGCAAGCAGGCGGTACACATTCACGGTGCTGACAATTCACAGGATGCCTGCTGACATTACCAAGACATAATCTTGGTAACCTTTCCTCTTTTTGGTCAGCTATTTGGACAAACTTTTCTGAAAAGAAAACTGTTTTGGGAGAGGGAGAAAGCGAACAGGACTCTCAGCCGTACTCACTCTCTCTCAAGATGTGGCTGGTTTCAAACTTGGACTGCTAGAGACTAACACAAAGTAAATGGTGAAAACCACCATGATATTAAAAGTAATAAATACAGGAGATGCTGCAGAAGACAAAGCAGGAAAGCAGAAACAGCAGCCAAAACAGCTGCTTTCAAATAGCTTATTCCCCCTTCCCCCACTCCTTTGTTTCCTTCAACCTTTTTACCTCTATCCTGACCAGCAGACCCTGTGTGGTCCAACCTTTGTTGAGCTGCTAATAGTTGTGACATGAGGTATTTTATTAAGGGTAAAAGACAATAATGCAGAACACCTGGTAACCCATAGCTGCCAAAAGATGCCATCATTTCAGCCAGAGTATTTGCTTTCAGACTTGGTTTCATATCCAAGCTAAGCAAACRCAATGTTGGAGAAGGTTGTACAATGAAATCACCCGATGGAAATACTATGTACAACGCAGTAAGTGTTAATAATTAAAAAACACTCAATGTGCTTTAGCAAAGGTTACAGACTATCAAAACCTACCTCTGCTGTTATAGGGCACTGTGAAGCAAGCCAGCCACACTAAGGGGAAAATATTATTTCAGAGGCAAATGGAGGAAATAACAAGAGCATCATCTAAAGTATCAGCTTGCCAGACATAGCAACATTACTACATTTTTATCTTAGTCTCTACTTCTAACTACATAAAAGAGATTACCCAAAGCATTTGATGCCTACATAAATCTGCTTGCAACAGAATTAATGACTTAATAAAATGCTGCCTGATAGAGAGCATGCTAGTTAAGTTTATCAAATCCATTTGTCAAAGGTAGATGGTTTTATTTAAAAACCAAGGCAGAAAAGGACTGCTTCTTGTGAACATGAAGGCGACAGCTGCAGACACTACTCGATTTTAGAAAACTCCATTACTGTTGTTTGTTAAAGTAGACCCCGGTATTTAGTCCTTGTATTCTCATGCACACCCCAATTGCCATAGCTATGGCTCTGACATCATTAGAAGTGTGCTTAAATCTCAGCTGCTTCTGTTTGTTTGTTTTGGGTTTTGGGGGGTTTGTTGTTGTTGTTGTTGTTGTTTTAAAAAACAACAAACAAACAAACAAAAGACAACTCCTGACTGCTGAGAAACATTTGTCTGCGTGGCTTGTGTATAACCAAACAGCTCTGAAACCAGAAGAAAAATAAAGAGAATCAATGTATACTTAATTCTTGAAGTCTGTTTGCAAACAACCTCAGGATTTTGGAGCTGTGACATGATTTTTCAAATACTTTGAATTTTTAACATGAATGAAAAATTGCAGATGGCAACTAAACACTCCCCTAAAATTCATTTTGTTGTCAGTAACTGCCCAAATCAACTGTATTAACTTTATCTGGGGGGACGCGGAGGGAGGTTTGCGATATTTCATGGCTTTCTTTTTAACAATTTCTTAAGAAGTTCACTGTAAACAGAAAGAAATATTAATGAAACATGCTGGGTCTCTACACCAGAGAGCCAATGATCTGCAAAACACATGTTTATTTTAAAAAGCATTCACAACATGAAAATAGAAATCCTTAAACCAAGCGAAATTTAACTGGGGCTATAGCACCGAATTATTTTGGCACTCAAACACTACTAGTTGATGTTGATTACCTACCACACGCTTCAAGAAGCAGCAGCCCTGGTAAATGTGTGTCAGGCAGCTCTGGCTGCAGCTCTGCTGAGGCTCCCCATTAAATTAAACGGGCTGTTGTGCGGCTTGTCAGGCATCTGCTGTAACTTCTCGCTCCCCCCGAAGAGGCTGGGGATTATGATTTGTTTTAAAAAAGCTAAACTAAATCCAGTTGAATAGCCTCCCCCAATCTCACTGAGCATCACCAACACAACCTACAGAGCACTGGAAACAAAATACAGCTGAGCCAGAGCTCGGCTTGCGTGACTTCAAATAGCAAGACTTCGCCTGCCTCAAGGCAACTCCTGTTTATTCAGCCTTTTTGCAACCAACCAACAGAAAAAAAACAACCTGCAATCCATTACATTTCCGCTTCTCCTCCATCTGGCAACCTTCCAGGAAACAGGATACAACTAGCCAAGTGTGCAAAGGCTTTACTAATCAGTTTGCCAAATAYACATTTATCATTCACGTCCTAGCCTTGGGGAGCATGGCTGCTCATTAGGAGGTTTCAACTGCAGCTCTCCAGCAGGCAAAGACCGACGTATCATACGCCGCTCTCAACACGCTTCCCTCTGCTGCAGCATGCAGCTGGGAGGATGGAAAGATTTCTCTTTACATAACCCGGTTCATTTTACAGAAAATTTAATAGCATATAATATAGCGCACGTACAGCATATAAATTAAGACGTCACTGAAATCATCCTGTCAGGTTTTCCACGTTACCTCCTTTCAGCATGTCTCAAAAATAGTCACATCCAGATTTTCAAATATAACGTTTAAAACAATTAAATATTTTAAAAGCACCTCTGTTTCTCTCTGTCTCTCTCACACATACGGTAAATGGGCTAAGGAAAATCACAGCTTTACCATGCCCCAAACTCCAGCACAACAGAAAGGAAAGAAGCTTCATCTCCTTGCAACAAGGCTCAGTAACCTGCTCGGGACCAGCCCCCAGTGGGACAACTCCACGCTGCTACGAACCTGCCTGAAGGCAGCCCTACATTTACGCTATCGAGAGCCAAGTACCCATCCTTCCCTTCATTGTGAGTGGAAAGAGTCTCAGAGACCTGGTCTGAAAGTCCATCTACGGTTACTAAGCCAAGGCGCATCGCCATTAGTTAGAGCTCTTTTTCCAAAAGGCAGAGGACTGTAAAACAGATTCATCCACAAAGACAGTAAAGACTTAATTTAATAGACAATTATAAAGTGCCCTGCTATGCTATAGGCCACAAAAACTTGATTTGCTGTCTTTTACTTCTCAAGGCACAGACACAGCAGCAGGCATCATCAGAAGTGGGGTGTAAATGTGTATCACACCGACCAAGAGTTTTCCTGCTAACTCGATCACGACTCCCCTTGTTTGGAAACTCTGCCCAGGACTGCAGGTATCCTGAATTAGCCCAGCCGAGTTACACCTTGGAGGCTTCTGCAGTGGAATCACAGTTGTAATGTGTGATCACATTAGTATCTGTCTTCTAGGTTGGCAGTCTCCTTGTAATTGCCTGGTATTGAAAATTGTAGTCCTCTATTTTTACTTAAAAAAAAAAAAAAAAAATTTGAGTGTTTCAACGGGACAAAATGTCTGCAAATTTGGACAAATTCAAATCGACAAAATCAATTTCAGCATAGCAGGATAATAGAGTAGGACATATGGAGGACAAAAAACTTCGACTATCCTGTCATATATAGGTGAGCAATACCCTGTAATCATTATTTTAAGTGACACAGTAAATGATCTCCAGATGTAGGGGACACCTTGTTGTTATTACAGAAATCAGGATACAATCTCGATGGGGAATAATCTTCCATGATATCTCATTCCCAGAGCACAGCAAGCATAGCTTCTTGCACTGAAACTCTTCTGAAAGCAGCAAAGACTGTTTTCTCTCTTTTGGGAAATTAAAACTTCTAYGATTATGGAGTCTGGCAACCCGGCTGCATGTTAACCGAGCCAAGTTAATCACTAGTGTCACTCCAAAATCAGGGAGGATGTCCCAGGGATACATTTTTGTCCGTAACAATTAAAACCATCACTCTCATTTTGACAGGAGGCAATACAAACTTCTTGGAAACCTCTCTGCTTGCCTTGCATCCCAGATGGTGGTGAACCTCAGGTTACTTGAGCGAAGAATTAGATCTCCTTCTGTCCTTCTGAAGATCTCATGCACATACACAAGCATTTTTGCTGTGGTTTTTGTGGGTTTTTTTCTTTTTTTTTCCCCCCCTTTCGGCGGTATTCTGGGATCCTCCTAACCTTATCTGTCCATCTTGTCTCTGATAACAATACATTGGCTACTTTTTCCATGGATCAACGGTAGTCTCACTTCCTCACTGAAAATTCAAATACTGACACAGACTGCAATCCTGACATGTCATAATAAATCACCTGATATATCAGAAATCACCTGATTTTTGATTTCTACATTAGCTGCTTTCTGGCAAGACCCAAGACCTAGTCAAGGCTGAATATTCCACAGTCGCCTTCAGATCACTGGCTGTCTGCCCACGCAACATCTCCTTTTAGCTCTCCAACTTTTACCTACCTATTTTCATCCCATTGGAAAATATTCCATTGCTTCCCCACTTGCGCTTTTGCAATTTCTTTACTTTTTTGCTGTCTTACATCAAACTATTCTGCTATCCTTACATGCCTGTCCCTAACGTCACCTTTTTCAGGGTTCTTTGTGCTTCCCACACAAACTTAAATTTTACTTCATGTTCTCCTGCAACAGAAGTAACCTTTGAAAATGCCTTATAGACACGCTTGCTGGGTATCATGGATTAAATTTCCTCCAACTTAAGAAAAGAGCTTCAGGTTCCACTTATTCCAGAAAAGCAGCCACTTTGGAACAGAATTCAGTTTTCTTAACAGATGATGCATAGTTATGTGCTACAATTTATTCATCAAGGTTTGAAGCTTTACATAAGAGGCCATTTACAGGAAAATACCAGGAGCTCTCTGCTTCCCCCGTGCAGAGATCCCCTGCCTGGCGAGGGCACATGCCTGTGCAGACAGCTCCTACCCAAGCTGGGCAGCTGCAGAAGGGGTCGGGCTGGTAAATGGAAGCCGTATCACTAAACTTCGCTTTGCTTATCTGTGATTAGCAAACAGCCCCTTTGGGACTTTTGTCAGCTGCAGCCTGCTGCACGGCTGGGAAGCCAATCAATAACCTACAGATTACTCCCAATTCTTCCACGCCAATTTAGCATAACTAAATGGATACTTTATTCTGCTGCTGCTAATGGAAAACGCATTTGTCCCCTTCTCCTTTTCTTGCAGTAGTTTCAGTATTATACAACCTCAACTGCTATTTATAAAATCGTGAGTATGTAAGCCAAGACACATCAGGACTGAAGAAGGAAGTCTGTAACTACAACCAGCACTGAAACTGCACCAACTCCATCCAGCTGAGCAGGCACTTCTCATCCCGAGACTTCCCTTTCTAGCAGTTACAGCTTTCTCAAAGTTATACTGAACTTCAAGGTAATAGTTTGTTCTCCAAATGCATTCCTGATTCTCTCCCCCATCCCACTGGGGGGAGTGAGCAAGCRGCTGTGTGGTGCTTAGTTGCCRGCTGGGGTTAAACCATGACACCTGTCCATAAGTTCTACTGTTAAATTCTCAGCAAGGGTCACCAGCATCTACTGCAAGACAAAATACGGCTCTATGACATTCCTTTTCATGGACTATCAAAGAATATTTATAATTATTTTTTTTTTCTTGTTAACAGAAAATAAATTATGGTGGATTTTGAAGCAAGCAAGCACTCCCATCCATGCTTTATCATTCAATTTGCAAGCAGTATCTGTATTGGGGCAAGACTTCCTTGAAGTAGAGCCCACAGGCTACAACACATATGCACCGAAGGAAACACATATAACCTAAAACAATTATTATACAGTATCAGCTGTTGAAGCAAGCTGTCTTTGTAGTCCCAGCTAGTATTCTCCAGCAAAAAACCAGAAGTTTGCACAAATTTTCTAACATGGACATGTCTTAAAAATAAGCAACAATATCGTGTTGTCTTGAAAATTGGTAACGCCTACTCTACAGCAGTAATGACAAGTTGTTGCAGTAAGCAACTTTGATTCCTCTTACCTCCAAAGCAGAAAGCAGAATACATTTTATAAAATGCACCTTCTTCTCCCTAATTGCCTTTGCACATCTTGCACTGTGTCGTGATAACTTTCCTTTGCTCTACCATAGGCCAGGTAGACCTTTCCCTCGATGGCTATCTCAAGGCACTCGGGTGAGTCTGCATATGCTGATCTAGGTTCTGCCACTCTGGACTTCTATTTCCCTCTAACTTCTCATTGCACAAATAGCAACCATGACAGATGCCATCATGTTTACTGGAGAAGGAGCTACCTGAGACAAGTATTTCGTGTTCCTCATCGTGATGCACAAACTTAAATACTCCAGTGGTAGAGGAGGGGGGAGCCGGGTGGCTTTCAGGATTTTATTTCTTCTTCCTGTCCCCTCAAAAAGCCATGCCTAACATTAAGTTATCCTTTTCACTGTGGATGCTGAGAGACTGGGGGCACTTAGCTGTGCTATGGGAATGACTTCCACAGCGGGAGCCAGCTGCTGAGAAAGCAGAGGGGGAATTGTGGTCGAGTTCAGAGGACTCTGACAGTCTGAGAGGGATCTGTGGATTTGATACCGACTTCATCATGGGCCAGCGCAGAGAGCGGCAGGCGAGGGAGACAGGCTCTCTGCTGCCCGTGTGGATCAGCAGATGGGCTGCTACCCTGAACTGACAGGACCTCTTCCAGCATCAATACTCTCCTTCCTAGCTATAAGTACATTTCACTTACCTAGTCTATAAAGCAGAGACACAGAGATGAAAGTAACCAAGCTCGGTTTTCATCAACTGGAGTGCTACAACTGAATCAACTACAGATTTGTGCTTTTAGCAGATGGTGCTATTTGGATGCTCAGAAGGTTTCCAAGGTCATGAAATATATTGATGGTTAGACATGAGAGAGTGGAAAAAGTGACGGTTGAGATAGTAAATCCTCAGAGTTGCTTCGATCTGTCCATGCAGGCTGTCTCTCTTGCCCCAGCATTTACTGGCTTTCCAGGCATGGGATCTTTTGAATGACCATGCATCTAGCAAGTGACGCTGCAAAATGTGGAAGTGGATTAAATCTACATATATTTGGCAATTAAACCTCTGTAACCAGTTTTCTAACCACTTCAGATACATACTGGGTAAATACAAGACCCAGGTTTTGTAGACACCTCCACAACGAATGACCTTAGAGACATGGGAGTAATTTTCAGTATGATTCTTTGCTTCAGATTTAGGTCAACTGTTAACTTTCCCCCAGCTGAAAAAAAAGCAAATATTTTATCAGAATCATCTTCTACTTTTATATAGGAAGGGCAGGAAAGGAACTTTGCATGAATACAGGTTACTACCACTGTGCCAGGATAAAATCTGCCAATGCTAATTAGGCAAGAGTACTTCAGTACTCACAAAAAATACACCAAAATACAACCACCCAAGAGGAGGGGAGGAAAGGAGGTAAAAGAATGACTTAATTCCTCACCATGTCTTCTTATGGTAACATACAGTGTCGTCCTGAGACACTATGATGCCAGAATGCACTCAATTACTTTCTCAGAGTAAGGGGATAATGCATTTACCTCCAACATACAGGATTTGTATTTTCTGCTTTTCTGTCTGAATATCTAAGGCTTTTGCGACTCTTCTTGAGGCTGGAGCCTAGAACTAGCTGCCTGCTCGCTTGCACATGAACATCTTTTGTCCCGAACTCCAATTCCTGAAACCGAAAAGAGGAGGTGGACTGCACAGTACGAGCACTGTTTGGGGGACTCTACCTGAAGAGACCCAGCCTGAGAGCTTCTGAGGCTACCGCTCGGCCTCCAGAAGTTTTTTATCTGGTTTATATGTTCAGACAGCCCCAACCTAGCAGCTCAGGCAGCATAATAAATTCAGGCTCGTAAGACGGGTCTTGAAGCATAACACCAAACAGTTCAGCCTCCAGGCCATTTAGCTAAGCGAGCTTCTGTGTGYGTGCGCATGTGAAAATAATGCTGAACACTGAAACACGAAGACGACAGATAAGGAAAAAGTTTTGTTTCCCTCTAAATGTACTTGCAGCAGAATAACCAGTCTCAGGATCCTTATACACAACCATGCCAACTTTTGAAATTAACATGTAGAAACACAAACTGGAAAGAAACTTCCTCATCTCCTAAAAACAATGGAATTTACTCAACCTACTAGCATCTGTCCCCACAAACAGGAAAAATATGCAACTGTTAAGCACAGCAGGAACCTTCTAAGCTACAGAAATATCATTCTTCTATCAGCAGGATTGAAACTTATCCAGAATCAAACTGATTTAGGACTCGCATAGATAAGAAAACATTAATTAAACACAGCTTGGCCAACATGTTTTTAAACATCATATAGCATCTAGTGCAGACCAAGTAGGTGATGTTTAAAAATATCTTAGCTGACTGTGGTTAATTCTACTTGGGAGTCTTTGCCTAAAGGTTTGTCTTGACTAGAATTTGAAGGTGCAAGTTACAACACGCCAACGCACTTTCTAAAGCTCCAGCGCACACAAGGCAGCAAACGTTTCTAATGTATGCTAGCTGGTCAAGTCGAAGCTTAGGCTCTTAACTTGCTACCACACGTGAAACCTACACCTTGCATTTTCTTCATTAGAACTTTACCTCTTGGAATTCAAGCTGGAGCAACTGAGGAAATTACCTCCTCCAGCTGTTCAAATATTCAGAGCTGGCAGACGGACGAAGAGCACTCATCGGCTTCCAACCCAACATCAGCCGGCTATTTTTGAAGTACCAACAGAGGAYGTCTACACTGGCTGCCTTTATAACAAAGCAGCTGAAGAGAACTCTCCTCAGTCGCTGCTGGTGGGGCTGAATGGACAGATACGGGGGCTAATGTCTCCAATCGTACCAGCTAGTTTCACAAGAGGATGTTTAACCACAGCCTCAGTTACCACGTGTTGGCCAACACAAGGCATCAGGACAACTTTTCTCATGAAGATTCATCCTTACCTTTTTTACTCGAAACAAGTCCTTTGTCTCCAGCTTCCCACTACAAATCCTGCGACTACTCACGTTTATGAAGGGGAGAGGAATTGCACCATCTCGTCAACGTTCACACGCTACCTTGAAAATACTATTTTAAAAGACCTAGCACCGAAGGACAAAAACCTCCTTCCACCAAACACTCCACAGCCAGGTGAGGAAAGACACTGCATCCCAAACTAACAGCTCAGCCTTGGTGGCCTTGGCAGAACTCCAAGACGTGCCTTATTCATATAACCAAAGTAATAAAAAAGACAGACACTCCCCCTCCCTCCCCCAGGATAATACAACTCGGTGCTGATGCAGAAATTAGAAGGAAGGGGACCATCTAAATTACACACTGAAATAGATACTACAAAAGCAAGCAGCTGTGACATTTCAGCCAGGTGGTCATCTTCAGCTGCAGTCAAGAGGAAAAATAACTCTAGACATTTCCCTTGCAGATACTTCCTGATTACAACCTTATGGCAAAACCACCTCATTTTCACTGCCAGTATGCATTTTAATTAATCCTTATGTTCTTAAAATATACTTTGTCAATTAAAAGCCATGATCAGAGACTCGGGGGTGGGGGGGTGGAACGAGGGGTTTGAGATGTTTAAGCAGATCTCTCAGTGCTGAAATCAGCATGGATATAATTAAATAGTCAAGCAAATTCTCAGTTGTACTGTTTCTTTTCCTGAAAAATTAGTTGCACACGTGCTGTCTCTCGCTTGCTGTTTATTCATCTCTCAAAAAGTAGATTAGCATTGTCTTTCAGAAAAGAGAAAGCTTTTATTGATCTAAAGCTTCCTTTTATCACTTTATTTCCCTAACCATTTTCACCAGCTATTAAATAAAAACCTTAATAAAGTCTGCCCTTGACTGATAAAAAAAATAAATATCTGAGGGTAGTGCCACGGAAGAGAGACTGTTTCATATTATATATGAACAAAAACCAGAAACACAACAGACCCTGGCATCAGCATACATGGGGAAGGTAATCGAGCACTGCTGTCTCTTGGTGCCTTCAGGAGTGATTATTTTCCTTGCAGTATTACCGGGCATGATATGGTCTTCAAAACCCCAACAGTCAGAGAGCATCCTCCCTAACCCTTGTTGGAGAAGGTCAGAGCCCTGCCCCGAGGCTGACTGGTTGGGAGGTGACCGGTGCTCCCCTTCGGACAACCACGTGCTTGTGTCACAGCAGGACGGCTTGCTGTCCTTTGCCTTTCTACCGGCTCTCACGTGGACCTGCAGCCAGACAGCCAAAACCTTATCATCTAAACCTTACCCATCAGTGCAGGGCAAATAAGACGACAACATTTTAAAGGCTTAAGAATGGAAATTAAAACAAGGTTAAAAGGTCATTAAGTCGAGGAGACTTTTGCTTTATTCGAATGGTTCGAGTTTCTGAAGTCAGACTGGAAAACTGGCCAAGAATAAAAATCATTTTGATTTGCCTTCCTTGATGAGAGAGTGCCTTTTTAATTAATCCAGCAGATCATTCACAAATACAGTGAATGGAAATCATATCGTTAAAATCCTTCAGGCTACTTTAGATAACTTTAAATATTAGAAGGAACTGCAACCATTTAGAAGAGCATCAAAACATAACACAGCCTGGCTCTTCTAGTTAAAAATTCACACTGGAAAATGGTTTCTGCTTTCTAAAAACGATGCATTATCTAACTATATTTCCCTCTTCTAGCTTTCTATAAATACTTTAAGGTGTGGTTAGAAAACTGTGGCCAAGTTCTTCAAGGATTTTCAGTTTCATATCAAGTTCAGGGCTGCAGCATATTTACGTTAACATTTTCTGGAGAATACACTTCATTAACTGCTGTGGCAAAACCCTTGGTGGTCTGCTCCTCGCTGACTCTGACCATTGCCGTTTCAATCATTTGCAAATTACTTCCAGATGGGTATCAGTTACACAGAGATGGAGAATTTTTATAACATTTATAAATAGTGCAAGAATCCTACAGACATATGATAAGTGCGCTATGCAGTGACACGCGTGACGAGGCTCTGAAGAGGGGCACGTGGAGCACATAACCCAACGGGTGGATTCCGCCCATGGACAAGCTGGAATCCCTTCGCTCGTACCTGCGAGTAATAGTCCGGCAGGACACTATCTCAAAGGTACAAAAACTCAGATTATACCTGCAAATTCGACACTTCGCAGGGGAGTCAGTTCCCTAAACACGGCCATTTAGTGCCATTTCAGATGCCCTCTTCCACCTGGCCCCAACTGCCATTCCAGGCGGCCATCGGTCTCCCATCTGTGTCAGACCTGCCAGTCTTGTGCGGGTGTCTCGGATAACCCAGCACATCTAAAAACAGCACGGGATGCATACATTGAAGCACCCAGGTCGCTCCCCCTTCGGTGACACAGAAGGCACCTTTTAGTTGAGCAGCCAGCTTTTACAAGTCTGGTATGCTGCTTCTTTCACTTTTATTCGTTAGTGTTCATTTTAGGATTCGGAAAACGATCCTCTGAAGTCTCTCCATACTACCAAATAATTCATTACATTAAGGAAATGAAAACCCCCATTTTAAATGACTCCTACTGCATTTTTTTAATCCCATACTCTCCATACGTGCACTGCATAAGACTCGGTTGCCTACATAATACATCTAATTGCCTCCCATTTACATTCAATTAAATTCTGTGATATTATTTTGCAATATTAATTAACTAAGTCTGTCAGGGGCTAATCACCCAGAGCATTTGACAAATGGCAGAGGTAAAGCATGGTATAAAGAGAAAGGTGTCTGGGACTGTCTCCTGGATGAAGAGCTACTAGAGTCCATGGTGGTGTGGGTACTTACTGCGTTCCCATTAAGTTTGTGGGATTTTCATTTGCTTTAGGTATGTAATTCTTGGGAAAAGTTCTAGATGGAAAAGTCACTTCTAGCACAGATTTCAACACCACTTTGCTTTAACTCTGTCTCTTTTTCTTTGGCGTGGAACACCCAGGTTTCTGAGCTGAAAAAGCAACTTTGCTAGTGCCTGGCAGTCAGAATTTGGATCTGTTCAACTATAAATAAAAGCCAGGAAGAAAGTTTGAAAATTATCTTAGAGTGGAGAGGGAAAATTGTGGTTGTACAGTGGGAAGTACGACAGTTTGGTTTTTTCTGTCYACAACCAGCAAAAATAAAGACCGAAAAATTTCTGTACCCTGTCCCATAGAGAAAAAGAAATGGGCAGAATGAAGCAAAAACATGTCATGCCTGGTGCTGGTCATTTCTATTAAGGAGGGAAGCTGCTTTTGTTTGAATCTACTTTATTATATTCCCTCTAGGAAGCAAGGGAACCTGGAGTTGACTTGTGCATGGATGACCATAACYAGGTCTTTTAAAGAGAAGGAAGAAACCTTCCTCATTTCACTGCCAGTGGGCAYGGCCAGAGCCTCTGCAAATAGGCTTCGAAGCCAACGCAGGCTGCTGCGAAACAATACTAACAGCTCACAGGTCTCAGTTAATGGTTTTCGACTGAGAAGTACTGTACATAGATACCGCCTACTTATGGCTCTGCTCTCACGGTCATTCTCCTGTCTTTCTGCATCCGTGATAGCTGTTGAATTGGAGAGAGTTTTTATTTTTAATCTTTCTGGAGATTCTCCTACCTCTGCAGCTGTAGGAGGTAACTCGAACATCAAATGAAAATTGTATTTTTTTTTTTTCTGTTGTACTAAGGAATTATGATTGATTCGATTATGTCCAAACATTTGGCAAGTATCATTTTCACTGTAAAGTTGTTGGGTTTTGTGGGGGTTTTTTTGGTGGKTTTTTTTTTTCCTCAGAAGTTGCTTTAACATATCAAGTAAGCATGCTAGGAATGATTTAAAGCTTCTGGGTGTTCACATATAATTCTGAGCTTAACACCAGCCTATTTTTTTGCCAACTGAAATGCTGGAATTTAGGGGGACAATGAGGTACATGTAGCAATTGGCTCTTAGGCAATAAGCACAACAGATGATGGCTGAAGGCTCTGCCTTTTCTCTTTACCTCCTGACACACCCCAGGGTTTATGGAAGTTACACAATATGCACACCCACCAGTTAGGTTTTATTGCTTAGTTACTTATAGGAAAAAAATGAAGTCTCCCAGAATCATCTGAAGTTGGGAAAACAGAATTGTTTGTTTTTTCAACTTTTGGTGTGAAATAGGACTATAAAGAATTGGGAAAAAAATGGACTACAACTATAGTCTAACAAAACAACACACAGACATACAGCAGCGCATATTATAAAGCACATAAGGAATGTTGGCTAGTATATATACTGAGCCAAGCAAGCCTCCCCAGGCCTCTAATTTTTTTTTATTTTTTTTTTTTTTAATTGACTGCTCATGCCATAGAGCCTTTTTCAAATTGTGTCAATTACACACATGCACCATCTGAAACCCTGGTAAATCTCTTTTCCTTCATGAGGTATTCTCAACTATATTGCAAATTTAAGCAATACCTGAAATTGGATGGAATAAACCAGAACCCGTAAAGTCGGAACAATGCTTCCCTACTTCATAAGGGTTTATCTCGCTGGGGAAATGAGCTGTTCTTTCCCTAAGGTGCATTTATTGAAAAATCTCTAAACACAGCATTCATAGTTCCAGTCTAGCCAAAGTCACAAATAAGGACAGCCTTACCTTGTATTTCAAATGCTCTTTGATATGAGAAATGCTACTTTGACACTGTGAAAATGCGAGAGAAGCAAAGCAAATTGCAGTGGTATTGTCTTATCTATTGCTTATTACTGGAAGTTCTCAACGCTCTCTGGCAAAGGTTGAACCATTACCCTCTCTTCATAGATAAGGAAACTAAGGCACACAGAAGTCACTTGTCACATAATAGTACTTACTAAAGTAATTCAAAGCCTTCTCCCTGTTTATTGACTGTGAAACTCAACCTAATCCAGGGCTATGCTGTGAAAGGGTGCTTCAACTTTGCAAAGGCATCTCAGTTAAGACTTCAGTTCAGCAAAACACTGGGGTACATGAGTCTTAGGGCAGCTCAAGGATTCAGAAGTCCAAGTATCACCTAAGTAAAACCTAAAAAAAGCTAAAAAGAGAGTGGGACAAGAGGGAGATGGGAACTGGAGAAAGAATTTCTGCCAGAGAAACTAAGAACAAGAAGCCCTGTACCACAGAACTTGAATTTCTGATGCAGGTCAGGATGGGCTTATGAGCACTGCATCTGCAGCTTACAGGGGAAATGGGAGCAAGCTGCTCAGTAAATGAAGCAACATATATTTTATGGAACTTATGCAACAGCTATACTGTAGCTCCTTCGGAAACAATGGTAATTACACACCTCTCGTGTTATCTTTGGATAACACTGTAATTAGTATGTGTCATCACTCTAGCCATGATTAAAATAATTACCGTAAAAAGTCCCTTGTAAGTAGCATTTACTGTTCCGGTTTCCAAACATGTACAGGATTTTTTTTTTTTTTTTTTTAAAGTATAATTGCTTTCTCTGTTCACAGCTCAACTCAATGCTATTTCTTTCCCCACCCACCTTCCACTTTACGCAGCCATCTGATGTTGTAGCAAAGCTTTAACGTGTGTGAAATACTTACAGCTCTTCCAAGTAGGGAAAGTTCTTGAACGCATCCTCTGGTAGCCTTGTGATGTTATTCATGCTGATATCTCTGGAAAAGAAGAAATACAGATTTATCAATAAACAGTAAGGGATTTTTACACTCTAGGAAAAGGAGGGGAAAGAGAAAGCCTCATCAGATGGTATGATAACAGAAAAAATATTCTAGCATCACATGGTAACATCTCTTTCTAAAAATTTGCATGTTAAACTTTCAAAGCACAGTAATTTAAGAATCCAGTCGCAGCAAAGACCTATATAATGGAAAGTTGATAAGAAGTTTTCTGACACCTCTAAGCAAAAAAAATTACTGTGAAACTACAGGGTATGCATGTATGGAAGAGGCTCTACAGTACTGTTATCCCCAGTACTAATTTTTACCAACTTACACATGCATACAATTTTAACACAGATGATTAAGACAGCTCTAAAAACACAGCATATGAAAAAATTAAAAAAAAAAAAAAAAAAAAAAAAAAAAAAGAAGATTGTGACCACCCACCACGCAAATTTTCATCCCACAATGTCTTTAAAAAAAAAGAATACATGCATTGGGACTTAATAAAGAGCTTCTGGCAAACATGGCTTCTGGAACAACTGACAAGAATAGCAGAAACATGTCCTAGCTCTACCACAGTCATTTTTTTTCTACAAAACCTATAGAAGTCCTCGAGGTAATAGTTTTAAGCAGATTTCATTCTCAGTCCGTGAGCAGAGACAGGCCGGCAGCAAGTGCTTACATGATAGGTATGCAGACCTGTTCAGCTTTTTTCTCTCTGAAGGAGCAGTAAGTGGCAAACTTGGTGCCATCACCTCAGTTCACACCTACATAACCATCACAGATAATCCAGTCCTAAAGCAAGTTATTACTCAATGTGAGTAAAAGTAGCACGAAAACAATTCAGTTTGATAATTAAACTAATAACTGCCTAACAATTCATGACATAACCCAAGTTCTTACTTTCCACTTGCTTACTGCTTTTTTTTTTTTTTTTTTTTTAAAAATGTAGTTTAACGAGCAATTCAGTACGGCCCTCCCAGCTTCTTTCTGCCTGGGGTCTTCCACACGTTGTTCTCTAGCATCTATGTGCCATCTCCCCACATATTTCAGGTAAAATGCAAACAAAACCAAACCACCCCTTCCATCTCACTGATAGTCAACAAGTACCACTGAAGCCTCCTGCATAAAGATCTGAAGGGCTGGTGACTGCATGCAGGACAGCAGATTTTGTTTGCCACCTAAAAAGCTCAACCTCGGAATAAAGTACCAGCCCTTGCCTACTGCTGGGGCAGATGTTCTTAGCCCATCCATAGCCACCACTGTTTTTCAAACATCTGCCTCAACTGGAATTATCACTTCTTCTGATGAGGCGGAGAAAGGTCAATTTAGACTCTCCCTGCTATACCGGAAGAGCACAAATCCCTGAAGAACCACTTTGCAGCAGCAAAAACAGCCCCCTTGAGAAGTTAAAAAGTTTCACGTTCAGGATATCCTCCATGGCTCCCACCCACGACAGGACTCGGTGCTGACCTCGGGAGTCAGGCCCCTAAGGAGAGCAAGGAACATGCGGAGAGGTCGGTGCCACTTCTGAGGAAATGGTGTCTCGGGACATTTGTGCCTTCTTTCATGCTGTGACGAACCAACTGCCATGTCAGTACCATATAACCTACCAAAAATGTTGCAGCAGCTAATTAAACCATTTTTTGCAAAAAGTGCCCACATTATTCCTCCAGTTGCCAGACCATAATGTCTAACATGGCTCATTAAAAAAAGTTTCCTTATTTATACTGACAACAGAATGCACTATATAAAAAAAMCCCATAGTTACTGGGGAAAAAAAAAGATTTTTTTCCCCCCACAGCAGTTGACAATGTCAACTGATGTCAGTGAATTTATGTTGAGATTAACAAGTAACTGGCTACTGGTCGCTGCCCCCGACCAAGCAGCACAGGCCCTCAGCCGCCACCGACATGAACATTGCACTTTCACATTAAATCTAGATGCAATTGTTTCTTTAAACTAAATGTTTATTAAATAGCAGGCCAAAACTCCATTTCTCATACCCCAGTGTAAGCCAAGAGAGTTATTCCTCGGCAGCTGTTAAGAGTATACTAACGTAACTCAAGAGCAATGGAGATCAAAATAAGGTTCAGCACATACAAAACAAACCCAATTGTGAGAGGTGACCGGGAAAATCCACTGTGGCATAACAGCCTCCTTCACTAAGCTCCAGAAAGAGCTGAACTGGAGATGATTTATTTCTGAACTCCACAGCCTGCGTGTTTTAAGAGGTGCTTTGTATCTCAGCAGCAGCTTGGGTACCGTGAGATGCTGCAGTTGCTGCAGGGGACATTCTTCTTCTTGTGCAGAAAAGTAAATAAAAGTATCAGATACATGAATCGTCAGCTGTCTGCTCCACGGGAGACTGCAACTTTTATTCTCCCTACTCCCCATATACATTTTTCAAATTGTCATGACTACATGCTTTTCACACATCCAGGCTAGTCCTCTCCTTTCCAGATGACTACACATCCCCTTCCAGTATCAACTGGGAAGCATTTATGAAGAGGGCAGAAGGGAGTGGAGACCCTATATGAATCCTAAGAAATAGTAACCTGTGCAAGAAAACAACAACTCTCTTAAAAGACTGTCCAGGTGACATAAAACCCTATTATCATATATACCATATTAAATGGTGGTAGTAAAAATAGGTCAACAGTACATATCATCAGAAAGCACTTTATGAATGGCTATATATCACTTTGACACGGATTTTGATGGCAACCACATTTGTTGCACCACATGATAGCTCTTTAGGACAGAAGAAGTAGGAAATCACATCCATCTGAAAGCAATGGTCAAAGTTTCTAGAGCTATAAATGCCTGATTTTCACAAGTGTCATATGCAATCCTAAACGAAGTCAATGGAAATCATGCAGACATACGGCATGGCTGTCATCCAAATTCTACGTAATTTCGGCTTTCTCTGGGATCTGAAATTAGCAAAGAATGTTTTTTGCCTGTAGCTCCAAGTGTTAGCATCCACAATTTTAATATGGGGAGTACACTCTTTGGGTGTRAGCACGAAACAGAACACCTTAATAATGAAGATTTGAGAAGCATCATCAATATCCACAAATTCTGAAATTTATTTTCAGCGAAACTGCATTTATAAAAAAAACAGGCACAAAGATGCATTGCAATTCTGTCTTTAGCATTATGATGCGAATCTTCAGGGACTGCTTATCACGATACCTTGCTAAAAAGCTGGAATTATTACAAAGTTTCTATATTTGCCTTCATTACACGTGATAGTAACTCCTACTCAGTAAATAAGCCAATCTTTATAGCACTGATTCGCAGACTTTGGGGAACATTGAGACACCAACTTTCAAAGTTTCTTAATGACGACCATACAAGTTTTAAATCAATTTCTGTTTAATTAAAAACATCAGGTAAAAGCAGTTTTGCTGCAGAAATCACAAACTGATTGCCAATGCCTCACCAATCAACAGACTTGGGTAGGTCACACATTGAAAAACTGCTAGAAAAAATTAAGTTTCAGTGTAAGGGATGAGAAGGTCAAAACGCACTATCTTATCTGAAGTGCACTATCAGCAAAAGAACAACCAATACAGAAGGAAAAAACCAGAAAGAATTGTAGAAGCCAAAATGAGAAACTTGGGTTTATTTAAAAAAAAAAAAAAAAAAAAAAAGGGGGAATTATACT